>JAAIIK010000189.1:506239-516830 GCA_014706435.1 Silurus glanis | reverse complement strand
GTGTGTGTGTGTGTGTGTGTGTGTGTGTGTGTGTGTGTGTGTGTGTGGTTTTTAAGACTTGAACAAACAGGTGGTTGACAGCAGCCTAATAAAAGCATAAGTGATTGCAAAAAAATGTGGTTTTCAATAATAATGTATTTTGTATATTATATAAAAGAAAAATATTGCGATTTAAAACGATTATTTTGCAATGACATTTTGTGTATTCTCTGTATGTATCATGTTAGAAGCTGAGAGAGACTGATTGCCATCGCACTGAGGCACAAAAGTCAACCAAGCAGGCAATGTACACCCAGAAATATATAGGGGTTTTTTGTTTGTTTGTTTGTTTGTTTGTTTATGCAAATAGTGATTGCAAAATAACCAAGAAGTAATAGTATTCAGTCTGCAAAAGCAGCCAAAGGGTTGTTAAAAAAACACACACACATTTTCAGACAATAGATTCATGTCCAGGACTCGTTGTGTATTATAACCAATCCAAAATCTCCCAGTTCAAAACTAATATTTTGATACAGAAATTGACTAAAAGATAAGGCATGTCTACCTTAATAAAATCATGGTATGGCATGTCAAGTATATTTATTATTATATATTCGTATGTATATATTCTTGTGTTTTAAAGTAATCATAGTGGATCATCATGGTGGATTTTGGTGCTTGATTTGAGACTTGGCACAAAGACAAATGTGTAGTAATTTTAAAATAATTTTTTTGGTGGAGTTCATTTATATATAACTTACAGAACAGATAAAGACTGGAAAACGTGTCCGTCGAGAAGAGTGAGACTTGCGTGTCTCCCCGTCCCACAATGCGTGCCTGCCAGGCATTCTTCTTCTTCTCCCTCTGTTTGTGGCGTTGTCAAATCTGAATAGCGCACGGATTTTCAAAGTTTTCGTGAACACATTTATTTATTTATTATTATTTTTGGGTGGCCATGTTCGTATCTCCAAAAATCCGTAAATCTGTATATAATATAAGAGCGTCGTGAATGAATGTGTGTTTGGTTGAAGGTTTAGGTTTCGCCTTTATTTATTTATTTATTATTAATTATTTTTTTTTAAATGGTCCAGCATAAATGCGTGCTGCATTAATTGCACTTTAATAAAATTAGTGCCGTTAAATGAATTTGCATTAACGCTTTAACACACATTTTGACAGCCCTAGCTATAACCGATTAACTTTATCAGGGAAATGAAAGTGTAAATTCTTAAAGTCCATTGAATTCTGAATTTTTTAAAACCAGCAAAATGCAGTACTATAGAGAGAGTAAGGACTGATTTCAGGTTACAGTAAGAGTCTTTACACTAATAATCTGGCTAATCCTTTAACTCGGTTCTTTTTAATCTTGTTGCATACAGTAGTTTGGGGCCGGCGAGTGTCAAGTTCTTTTCTATGGAAATGCGAAGGGTGAGAAGGTCACAGTGTTCCACTATCACCACCCCCCCCACCCCCTATAGTTCTTTTGTGTTTCAGAACAGACTTGGGCCTTTTCTAACGCAGGATGTGACAGAAGGTCCAGTGTCTTGGGTGACCCGGCAAACAAAACGCAAACGAGGAAGCCATTTTCCTTCCATATTGTCTTCCCATGACGTTATTCATGTATGCGTGGACAGCCGGCGTTCCTGTCGGACTGAGCAGATGTGAGCGTCTGGGTATCCTCTGAGTAACTGAAAAGTCTGTTTGATATATCAGAAAGCTTTTAGTTCTGAGGCCATGTTGATAAATCGGTAGCAGACGCATTGTTTATTTTGACCAGAAACCGTTCAAATCTGTGTGTACTGACCTGTATGTTTGATTCAGATTCAAGAAATAAAACCTGTGCTGTTATATGGAAGTAATCAGTGTTGTGACGTGTTACCAACACAAAAGTTCATCGTTTTCTTTTCCATAATTATATACACAAGTATGGCTGTAGCTATCGATTATTTTAGTATTTTACCGATTATTCCATCGATTAATCGAGTGATCAGTTACTTTTTGCTTATTAAAGAGAAATACTAAATACAAGAGAAAATAAGACGGGTCTCTTAAAACGATCAAGTAATTTGTTTCCTTTTTTGTGAAAACTAAACCTATTTTGTGCATTTAATTGGCAAATGACATCAAAATGCAAATACAAATATATAAATACAACAAAATTATAAAGATACATTTCAGATTCCTACAAAAAAAATGTCTTTATGGTTCAAAGTGATCCCAAACTTTGGAAACTTGAATCCTATAGAGGTTTTTATTTATTTTTTTTTTCTCGTAAACGGCCATCATTTTCGGTGCATCCACCAGTAACCATGTTGTCGGCCTGAAGTTTGAAGCCTTTGGTGTTTGAACGAGGCTCCTCTGTGTCACATCACTATTTTATCCATGAATAGTTTAAACATTTGATGTTGAATGCCTGTGAGACAAGTTAGTTCCTGTTATCTCTTACATTATAACAAGCAAAGTCTCTCCTATGGCAAAAAAGCCATAGTGAATGTTCTAATACACTGAGCATGGCAGACCGGTTCAACTTGGTAAACAAGAATCGACGTTCACCAAAGTCAGGTTGATTTCTGGGTGTTTATACGAGTCAAAGCTAAGTCAGATACGAAACGCTTTGACGAAATCACTTTTTTTTCAGCCTAATAGGTTTAAACTGGCATTTGCACTCAATTACACTAATCACCCAAATAAACAGGCCTGTTTGGCTGAGGCTGCTGATCCTAGTCAGATTTGGCTTGAGTGGAAGCTGACTGTTAGACATTTCTTGCTATGATATTTAGAATATCTTTTTTATCTAGTTGTCTATCTCGAGTACCAGTAATGTGCAACACAGGAAACGAAAGCATTGTGCTCCGCAAGTACATTCTGTTCTTGTTTTTTTTTTTATTTATTTTTTTTTTTTTTTTTGTTTTGTTTTTTTGAAGCTCCAAAGGGAAATTTGAAGTTTATTTATTTATTTATTTATTTATTTTTCTTTTTTTTTTTCTTTTTTCACCTTCGCCATAACTTTCCAAAACTGTCTGGTTCATTTGGTTCATTCAGTTGACAGACTCAAAGTCTCAGTGTGGGTCAGTCAGCCCTGAGGAAGCAATACTGGTGTAGTTTCCTGTAAAGCATTGTGCAGCTGTCTAAACCCAGCAAGTTGTGTTGTCCTCACTTCCTTCCATCAGTCCACATCTGAACATAAAGGGCAAAAAAGCCAGACTACTTGTGCCTTATTCTCAAACACACACAGATTCTTTGCACTGACATGCCAATTTTGATCTTGGGCTGCGTGTGAACTGTCATGCGTTTCTTGGATAACAAGCATGATTCGGCTCGGTGTGCATGTGTGGGCGGTAAGGCTCATGCAGCCTTTTGTTTTATGTAAAAAGCTGAAATTGTGAGTTCACTAATGCCACAGAGCTAAGACACATTGCAGGCTCGCTCTGAGAGGAAACGGTTCAGTCCTACATAACGATCCATTCCCTAGACAGCTCTTCAGATGCTCTTGGTTTTAACCCCTCCCCAGTTCTTAACGTTCTAAACACATCTTTTTTTTGTAGTCCCTAGTAACATAGTGTTCCACATCAATCTGGTTTGAAATGAAACGTCACAATGAAGTCGGTTGACGGTGATGTTTTGAGTATCCACACACGTGCAAACCTGCTGCTCGGAAAGTCTTGAGACCGCGTAAAAAATCCGCAATTAAAAACCGTATCGAAGTTGTAGAGCAAAAATTCTGAAGTGATCAGTGTCTTGAATGGTCTGTATTTATGATTCTGCATATTTTGCATGTATTTGAATGTAAGCACATTTTTTTTATATTTGTACAGTAGTTCAGATTGTTCTTGTCCCTTCCACTGAAAATTCTGGGAAAAAAAATTCTTTGGGATGATGTTCTGCTAGATTATTATATAATTCATATTTATATATAAAAATATATATAGTGGTGTGAAAAATTCCTGATTTCTTATTTTTTTGCATGTTTGTCACACTTTAATGTTTCAGATCATCAAACTAATTTAAATATTAGTAAAAGATAACACAAGTGAACGCAACATGCCGTTTTTAAATGAAGGCTTTTATTATTGAGGGAAAACAAAATCCAAAACTACATGGCCCTGTGTGAAAAAGTGTTTGCCCCCTAAACCTAATACCTGGTTGGGCCACCCTTGTTGGATCAGAACCCAAGTTCAGCTTGAGTTCAGCTGAGTTCATGGTTCCATTTATCACAGCAAGTCTTCCAGGTCCTGAAGCAGCAAAACAGCCCCAGACCATCACACTACCACCACCATATTTTAATGTTGGTATGATGTTCTTTTTCTGAAATGTGGTGTTACTTTTACGCCAGACGTAATGGGACACACACCCTCCAAAAAGTTCAACTTTTATCTTGTCAGTCCACAGAGTATTTTTCCAAAAGTCTTGGGGATCATCAAGATGTTTTCTGGTGAGAAACTGAGATGAGCCTTTGTTCTTTTTGCTCAGCAGTGGTTTTTGTCTTGGAACTCTGCCATGCAGACCCTTTTTGCCCAGTCACTTTCTTATGGTGGAGTCATGAACACTGACCTTAACTGAGGCAAGTGAGGTCTGCAGTTCTTTGGATGTTGTTGTGGGGTCTCTTGTAATAAGTCGTCGCTGTGCTCTCTGGGTAATTTTGGTCGGTCCTGGGAAGGGTCTCCACTGTTCCATGTTTTTGCCATTTGTGAATAACGGCTCTCACTGTGGTTTGCTGGAGTCCCAAAGCTTTAGAAATGGCTTTATAACCTTTTCCAGACTGATGGATCTCAATTACTTTCTTTCTCATTTGTTTCTGAATTTCTTTGGATCTCAGCATGATGTCTAGCTTTTGAGGATCTTTTGGTCTACACTTTGTCAGGCAGGTCCTATTTAACCGGTTAGCCTTTGCCACAGATTTTGGGACTCACAGCTGAAAATGCCCTACTTAACTTTAAATGTTAACAGTTCCTGATAAAAGTGGGCTACATACACAATTTAAATATCTTTAAAAAGAAGACACTTTGAGCTTTACTGCACATTATGCATTACTCAAAAAGATAATAAGTTATAGAAAGTTATATATGATGAATTACCGTGAAAAAAAAATCCTTAATTGAATTTTTTTTTTCTTTATATATAAATACATGAAATCAGTAATGTAGCAATCCAAAAAAGTAATGGGTTAAAAGCCACATGTCTCGTGAGTTTATATTTTACATTGAATGAAGATATCATGCAAAATAGGATGCCTACAAACGTTTATCTGAGACTGTCTGGTTCGCCCCTCTCCGCCCCACCCAGCCCAAATTCTAGGACTTCCAGCTGAAAACACCTACCTAAATTTTAATATTGACAGTTCCTGATAAAAATGGGCTACATACACAATTTAGATATCTTTGGAAAGAAGACACTTTGAGCTTTACTGTCAATCATTAAAGTTGATAGTGCTCAAAAAGATATTGTTATAGATGATGACATGCCATGGATATAAATTTCCTGCATTGAACATTATTTTTATTTTATATATAAATACATGAAATCAGTCCTGGAGCAATCCAGAAAAGTACTGGGTTGAAAGCCACGTGTCTCATTAGTTTATTTCAAATTTTATGAAGATTTTCATGACAAATGAGATTCCTACAAACATTTATCTGAGACTATGTCTGATCCTTTTCTCCCTCCCCCTGTTTGAGAGTCACCTGCTAAACTCGGGTGGCCATTCATACTCTATTCATACAGTCTGCATAGAAATGAATGGCTGACCATTAAAGGCTTTTGTTATACATGTTTGGCTATTGATATTGATTTGGCAATCATATAGATGGCCAGGTAGTCAGACAAGCTCTTGTTTTACAGTAATTGTGATTCATATTGATGTGCGACCATTCCAATCCCAACAACACACACTTACTTTTCAAGCATTTGTCATATAAAAACAAACAGGCAATAAAAACCTATAAAATCGTATAAAACTGTAAAGGGAGATTTATTGTAACTTACAGATGTAAAATAGCATCTCCATGCATATCTCCAAGTCTCTGCTGTTACTCCGCCCCCAAAAATATTTTCCACATCGCTGCTTTGTGCAAATCTCAGATAAAACAACTTTTTGACTGTCCATTTTTTCTTTGTTTATTTTTGTATTTTTTTGTAAACAAGGTCCAGTTAGCACGAGCACGTGTAACCAGTAAGAGTTTGCAAATAGTAATAAAACTAAGACTCCACCACGTGGTGAATAAAGTCCTTCCATATATCGTTAGAATCCTGCACTTATTGGCTACAATTTCCATCAATCATTTTGTTTCCATAATGTTATTGGCTGGAAATAAAAGGTATAAAATGATACGTGGTGCATAATAAACGTCACCTGAACACCTGCCTATGGATTGTAGACTTTTGTTGTTTTGTAACTCCATATTCTACCAGCCATATTTGTCTTTTTACCAGCAAGATGTCATTTTTTAAAATTTTTTTTTATGCAAAAGTATTTCGGAAAAAAATACAGACAACACACCAGCCGAAGGTCTGTGAAACAAAAGAATAACCATCTAAATTACAATACGATTGTTTTTTTGGCGCAGAAATGCTTTACAGCATGTTGCTCAGTGGTATCTTTCCTAATACACTGGGATTTGCAGCAGTGGATGCGTTTGTGACGTTATTACAATAAATGTGTAAGTACTGCATTGTATATACGGTAAACGTTTTCCATTGAGAAAGTGATCTGAAATCGCTGCTTGAGGCTTAGACCTTTAGATTGCTGTATAGATAGTCATGGTTACTCTTCTCCCTTTTTATTTAGTCTATTGCTAAACATTAACACCTGAGAACAATGGTATATCGTCGCGCTGGCACAGCGCTGACGACTAAGGGGTTAAGAGTTCTTGTGAACAGGTGTGGCAGTAATCAGGCCTGGGTGTGGCTAGAGGAAATTGAACTCCGGTGTGATAAACCATAGTGTTAACAGGGGGGCAAACACTTTTTCACACAGGGCCATGTAGTTTTGGATTTTGTTTTCCCTCAATAATAAAAACCTTCATTTAAAAACTGCATGTTGTGTTCACTTGTTATCTTTTACTAATATTTAAATTAGATTGATCTAAAACAGACATGCAAACAAATAAATCAGGAAGGGGGCCAACACTTTTTCACACCTGTGTGTGTATATGTGTGTATATGTGTGTGTATGTATGTATGTATGTATGTATGTATGTATGTATGTATATGTGTGTATATATATATATATATATATATATATATATATATATATATATATATTAATTTAATTTATTATAATAATTAAATGATTTGCATAAATTAAATTATTCAAACATTGAAAACAAGCATTGTGGTTAATCTGCAGTAAATCACGTTTAAAAACAGAAGTTACTGTTGTAGTAAACAAATTCTATAAAAAGAGAACAGAACAGAGAAACGCAGCAAGCAAACAGGTTTAAAAAGAAAGAAAAATAAACATTCGTGTACAAATGTTATCATTCGCTAAAAAAACCACAATGGTCACAAAAAATCAAATCGTTTACTGCTGCTGTTATTGTCGTGAGTCACGACAGAACAGATCCAATGCGACTGTCCCGAAGCTACAGTTTACACAATAGCACTGCATTACACTACACCTTGTTCAAATGATGAAGTTTATACAGTTTTTGCTCACTGTGCTGACGTTTCGCCTTCATCCATGACTGCGGCTGTGTTCTCTTGCCGTCACGCTGAGCCGTAACGTGAGCAGCCCAACTAATCGATAACCGCATTCGTTGACAACGATTTTCATTATCGATTATTATGGATTTGATCAATTAGTTGTTGCAGCCCTAAATCACACATAAACAGAAGGGTGCTGTTGGAATGAATCACTTCAGCAGGTGTCACTGACTGGCTGCACGTAGGAGCCATTATGGGGAAGCAAAAAAACGTGACCAATGTTTTCCGAGTCATTCGGGAGTGAACATGCCGCAAGCTCACTCCAATGTGGTTCTCGCATGTATAAAGTTCAACTCAAAATTGCCTTTATTCTCAACATGCTCATTTTGCTTTGCTAGCGGTCACTTTATTTACTGCGGACCACAAATCGGCGGCTCTCCCTGTAAAGTGCACATGGGCTTAATTCATCTTCTCAACCTAGTTTTTTATTCTTTGGTCTGCAGAACACAAGGTGATCATCGTGGGTCTTGACAATGCGGGAAAGACGACCATTCTTTACCAGTTGTAAGTAGCCCTCGCTTTAAAAATCTTTTTACTGTAACGATTCTCAAGAATGGGACATGCAAGGCAGTGCATCTGTTTTTTTTTTGTTTTTTTTTTTGTTTTTTTGTGCAGCCTGATGAAAGAGGTCGTCCACACGTCTCCAACAATTGGCAGTAACGTTGAAGAGATCGTCGTGAAGAACACGCACTTCCTAATGTGGGACATCGGTGGCCAGGAGAGCTTAAGAACCTCTTGGAACACTTACTACTCCAACACTGAGGTGATTTTTCAGAATGACTCTTCAACAATATACTAAACATATTCCATTTCTGTACACTACACTCTTAAACTGTGTTATTAATAATAATAATTTTGTATGATTAGGAGGAGAATTACAGTCCCAAAACCACCCACGATAAACGTACGCCACCCCAAAAATGCTTTTTTTGTATTTGTTGTTTTAAGACGTAAATCATCCTCTCGCACACTTTACAAACACACAGAAAATATTTGCAAGAATACAGCAATTATATTTTTATTAAGAAATGTAATTATTTCAACATAAAACACAATTCCCTATACGTTTTTTTTGGTCTATAGTGCTATCTGCGAGAGGCCGTGAAAAGCAGTCAAACAAATGAGTTATGCGACAAATGCAATTCCGCAAAAAAACGAGATTCAAAACGCGGTAAAGCGCGGGATTACTGTACTTTATTGCCAACAATTATATATACAGTATCATTATTTAATAAGTATAATAAACAATACCAAAACACTATAATATTCCAAAAATCAGATGGACTTGCAAACATTTAGGTTTTGAGCCTTGTTGTTTAGGAGGTTTCTGACCAATGGACTGTGAGTGTATCATTGTGTACCATCACACTGATGAATGCAGTGAACTATGTCCAACTGGTATGTATGTGTGTGTGTACAGACCCTGAGGTCAAAGCTGAGTATCTGACAAAGAGGACTAAGTGAAAGCATGTCACAGCCATTCAACCGAAGCATTTTGTGTGTGAGAGGTCGATGTGGTGGGGGTTGCTACTGAATGCTATTCTGAAACACTGCACTCTGTGCAACAAGCACACACACATTCTCATGTACATGTGTTAGCAGGCAAGAACATGCAGAAAAGCTCTTATAGTGCGCTTTTATTTTTTTTTCCCCCCTTGTACACGAAGCCCACCTCATTGCGACTGCCTTTATTCACTGAGCTAATTGTGACCTTTTATGTCTGTCCTGTTCTCAGTTCATCATCCTGGTTGTGGACAGTACGGACAGAGAAAGGCTTGCGATCTCCAAAGAGGAGCTGTACAGAATGCTAGCACATGAGGTAACACCTACACGTGGACTTAAACGTTTCTTCATTTATACACTAGCGCAGAAAATATTTTACATTTCAAATAACTAAAACTCAATACTGAGTGCATCATTTACATTGTTGTTGCAGTCTTAATCCTAAATGTGAGTGGTCAAGCTCATCGAATTAACCGAAAAATTGTTTTATGCATGCAGTCTGTAATCATTCAGAACGTCACTTGCTCTCTCACTTCATCTCACTCTTTTTTATTTTATTTTTTTATTTTTAGGATTTACGTAAAGCCGCAGTGTTGATTTTTGCAAATAAGCAGGATATGAAGGGCTGCATGTCCGCAGCCGAGATCTCAAAATACCTGACCCTAAGCTCCATCAAAGATCATCCATGGCACATTCAGTCCTGCTGTGCTCTTACAGGAGAAGGGTGAGGGTCACACAAGCATGTACACTGTTCATTTGAATTTTTTTTTTTCCGCCACTTTTCTAGAAAGACGTTTTACTAGATTTTAGAATGTGCTATAAAACCCGTAGTGAGATCAGGTGCTGGTGTTTGCTGAGGAAGCCTGGTGTGCAGTCATCATTCCCTTTATGCTAAAGGTTCAGTGGGGTTGATCAGATTTCTTTGCTTTATGAACAGGAGCATTGTCCTGCTGAAACCGATTTGGGCCTCTTGGTTCAGCGAAGGGAAAATATTAATGCAGCAGCACACAATGGAATTCTGTTTAATTGTTGCTTGTCTGTAAGACACCTCAGAAGAATGTGACCGTGGTGGAGTGGTAGCTCTGTGGTTAAGACGGGAGGTCGTGATTGCAAATTGCAGCAAGGCCAAGCTTCCACTGGGGGCTCCTTGAGCTGGAACTTCAACCTTCAACTACAATTGTTGCATAAATGAGATTATAATAATAAGTAATAAGTTGCATGAGATGAGTTGTCTGACAAATGCCATACATGTAATTGTAAGGTGACCACATACTTGTGGCTGAATAGTATATTTAATTGTAATAAAGGCTGACCCATTAGTACAGTACAATGACACATTCACATTTGAGAACCATTAAACATGTTTATCAACACCAGCTGTAAAGGGTATATATATATATATATATAT
>JAAIIK010000189.1:492314-506139 GCA_014706435.1 Silurus glanis | reverse complement strand
TCTTTATTTTATTTTATTATTATTTTTTTTTTTATTTCAACTGATCAAAACCAGTGCCAACTCTGCCTAATGTTCTTGAATTCTCTTTCAGGCTTTGCCAGGGCTTGGAGTGGATGACTTCAAGGGTGGGACTCAGATAGCCTCCAACAACTTTACAGGACTGGGTTCATGCAGCGACTTCACCATGAACATCTGGCAGCAACCTGGCCTCATCCTATTTGCTGCTTTTTTTTTTCTTTTTTTTTCTTTTTTCTTTTTTTTTTTTAATGATTATTATGATTTTAAACTTTTTAGCTCATGAACAGTGATCGACCGCTCTGGACAACCTACCTCACCCCTCACCACAGAATGACTAGATGCTGGTTGACAGATTGTACAGATGTTTCAGTTTCTTCAGGTTATTTATGCACATGAAAGAACGGAGAGGCTGAGAGGCATTGGACTGCGTGCTTTGAACACACATTTTTTGGAAAAGTTCTCTGTTCTGGTTTAACATAGTTAATGGATTGTGGTGTGTTTTATTGAACAAATCATTTTACTGGTCAAACCCCGGGGGTTGTGATGGGGGGGTGTGGACATGTATGGAGTGTCTGTAACAAACTCAAAAACCACTACATATCATGAACACGCATTGCATATCATGTCTCATTACCTCAGTTAGCCGCACTACAGACACTCGAGCAGCCGTCATTGAGCTAGCCTTTGCGTTACCACTGAAATTGTGGGAGCGGCCTGGCTCAGTAATATGGAGTTTTTTCATTGATCTATGTCAATTATTTAAGGTCCTCAAACACCATTTATAACCATGTTTGTGCTATTAGATTACATGGGCTCCTTTTCCACCCATCATCTGCAATTACATTGAGGACTGGTTATTGATATCTTTTTTCCCATGTGGATGAAACCTGGATTATGGATAAACTTGAACATCCTGAATTTTTTTATTTTTTTTTTATTTGCTAATTGTATTTTGTTTTTATATTTCAGGTACCAGTTTGTATTATTTTTGTACTGGTGATTCATATGCTGCATCAAAATATTTTTACTCAGTTGTGTGTGTGTGTGTGTGTGTGTGTGTGTCAGTCTCAGGCTGGTGAGCATTTTCAAATCTATTTAAATAATTGGTGCAAACTGAGTAGCAGCTACAAAAACTAGGTGGAGATCTTTTCAGTTCTGCAATTTTGAACCATGAAAGTGTTTATGAAAATATTGTTTTTGGAATAAAACTATATGCATATATGATTTTTTTAATTTTTATTTTTAGATAGTTGTTGGAACTATTTCTGGAATTTATTTGAAACATAAGAGACATGATCATGTCTAGATACAAAATTTGGCTCTATCTACATATGTGCTTGGAACTGAAATGGAAATAGGCCTTTGAGTGAATATAGGAACCAGATGTTTTTATGCTAACCTTTAGAAAACGCAGCCTCAGCCATTCTAGGAGTTTACAAGTATGCTTGTGCGATTATTAGCATATTTGAAGCATTGAGCTGTGCAATCCTTAACACTTAAAACTATGTCTACTGCTTTAACACCAAACAGTATAGAGCTGGAAATCAGTTTTTATTTATTTTATTTTTTTTGCTTTGCACATTGCCATCAATAACTATATATATATAAAAATATATTTATACTTTTTTTTTTTTTTTTGCGCTGAATGGATTGCAAGGGAAGAAATTCTTTTTTTCATAAAGTAGGCTGTTGATTCAGAGGCACAGATTCATTCATCTGCAGTACCACTGATTCCTCATTTCATCAGCCATTGAATACCCATTCCCAAATCTCAGATGTGCCATTTCAGCATAAGCAGGTAAAATGTGTATCAACATTTATATTTCTGTAATTTTGTAATAAATGCTTTTATTTTGAATTTCTCTTTGTCCCTTTGGAAATGCTGTGTGGATATTTGTGTTGTTTAGAAGTGAAACGTGGATTTCTATGCAAGCTTATGCTATTCATGGCTCACTTAGCCAAGAGTTCAATTCCAGGTAGGGAGAACAAGATGCACCTTTGCATCTTCATCTGCCTGTGAAAATATGAGGACAGTAGGGGAAAAAAACAACTAAAAGTATATGCAAATCTGCCATAACATTAAAACCACCCAATATTGTGAAGAGCTTCCTTATGCCACCCAAGTCTTTGAGCAGAGCAAGCCACCTCCTTCCATTGCTCCATGTTCCAACTGTAGATGTTTTTTGCAATAGACTGGAATCAGCATGGGCACTCTGTAGCTTAACAACCATATAAACAACAAGCTATGATTCACTGTTCTGAGACCTTTCTCTCATAGACAGAACAAAATTTTTTTAAGCAATTTGTTGTACAATAGCTCTTCTGTGGAATAAGACCAGAGAGGCTAGCCGTCACTTCCCACACACATCCGTGAGCCTTGAGCATCCATGGCCCTGTCATCAATTCACCAGTTGTCTTTTGAACCAGATTGGCTAGGTACTGGCAGGGCCGCTGGAAGTAATTTTGAACAGGGGGTGCTGTGAATTTTTTTTTTTTTTATTTTTATTTTTTTGGACAAAAAAAACCTATGAGCCTATGGGCCTATTTAGAATACATTTTAAAAATAAATACAAAGCGGCCAACTTTTGTATTGACTCGCTGTGCAACTCTGATCTCTCATGCTCGTAAAATTTTTCAGTGGCTTTACGCCAATTTGAAAAGCCGGCATTCACGAAGGGGTTGTCTTTCTTAAATTTGTCTCTAGGTATGAGGTTTTTACCGACTGCTTTCAGGCAAACAAAACACAAAATCTGATCAGTCTCTTCCACATAATGCAGCCACTGCCATCTAGCAAACCAAGCCGGTGCAACAGAACGTGAGAACGTTTCATTACCACAACGCCGTGCAGGAAATTTGAAACTGGATGTTGGCTGGAAGGGCTCGTCTAATCCAATCACGCTAGGTTGGGTTGTGGGTGCTGGGGCTGGGCCTGCCGGTGCAACTGCAGGCAGAGGCGGGCGGACAGACTCCGTTGTCATGGTTGCGGTTCTAGAGTTCTTCACTGGTGGTTTTCCAAAAAAATCCATGCCATAGATGGATGTATCATACGCTGCATGGAACGAGCGGGAAACCTCTTTACTCGGCTAACGTTACCACTAGCCTGCCTGCCTGACGTTGACAACGTAACTTCCGAACCTGTGTTGATTAGGCCTCAAAATAATTAAATAAAAATCCAAAATACACTTAATAGCCTACGTGTGTCAAAATCATTTCCTAAAATATTCATAAGGAATTTATAAATTGTGCAAAATATTTTTAATAGGCCTACATTTTTTAAAAATCTCTCTCTCGCCAATAGGGGGTGCTGCAGCACCCCCAGCACCCCCACTTCCTGCGGCCATGGGTACTGGACACCCTTCACTTGCCACATTACAGTCCCTGACAAAAGTCTTGTCGCTTGTGTACAAATTGACCTGAAGTGCGCTGAAATATATTTCTAATCAAGATTTTTTTTACAAGAAATGGCTCATTTTAATCCCAACAGCTTTTGTAATAATGTTTCAGTGTAAAACGAAACTGTCAAAAAGTATTCTAATATTCACAGCTTGGTAAAGCCCATTGAGTCAATTTTTGCAAAGACATAAGTGTTGTCGCCTTGTCATATGAGCTTCACCTGTGAGTAATAATGGCTCAATTAGGTCTCAGGTGTGTATAAAAAGAACCCCAGTACACTAGACCTTCACATCAACTGCAACTAGACCTCTGCAAACATGCCTAAGATTCACCCTGAGACTAAAGTTTTGATTTTTAAGAGGCTGAAGACCAGACCCACTGCTGATGTGGCAGACACCTTCAATGTGTCTCAGCATCAAGTACAGAGGATAAAAAAAAGATTTGAAGAGACTGGAGACGTTCTTGACAAGCCCAGGTCAGGCAGACCCCGCAAGACAACTGCTCAAGAGGACCGTTTGTTGGCTCAAAAATCCAAGGCCAGCCCATTTTCCACTGCAGCAGAGCTCCACGAGACCTGGTCACCTGAAGTCCCTGTGTCAACCAGAACAGTTTGTCGGATTGTGTCTCGAAATGGCCTCCATGGTCGAATCAGTGCCCAGAAGCCAGCACTAAACAAAAGACAATTAAAAAACCGTGTGGCATTTGCCAAGGCCCACAGCCTGCTAAAAGGATGGACGCTGGAAAAGTGGCAGAAGGTGGATTTTTCAGATGAATCTTCTGTTGAATTACACCACAGTCGCCGCAAATATTGCAGGAGACCTACTGGAGCCCGCATGGATCCGAGATTCACCCAGAAAACAGTGAAGTTTGGTGGCGGAAAAATCATGGTCTGGGGTTACATCCAGTATGGGGGTGTGCGAGAGATCTGCAGGGTGGAAGGCAACATCAATAGTCTAAAATACCAAGAAATCTTAGCTACCGCTTATATTCCCAACCATAAAAGAGGCCAAATTCTGCAGCAGGATGGTGCTCCATCGCATACTTCCATCTCCACATCAAAGTTCCTCAAGGCGAAGAAGATCAAGATGCTCCAGGATTGGCCAGCCCAGTTACCAGACATGAACATCATTGAGCATATGTGGGGTAGGATGAAAGAGGAAGCATGGAAGACGAAACCAAAGAATATTGATGAACTCTGGGAGGCATGCAAGACTGCTTTCTTTGCTATTCCTGATGACTTCATCAATAAATTGTATGAATCCTTGCCAAACCGCATGGATGCAGTCCTTCAAGCTCATGGAAGTCATACAAGATATTACATTTGGATCTCACAGCACCACTACTTAATTTGCTGACATATTTTTGTATTTGCAGTAAATTTGTTCAATTTCTGTATAGGCGACACAACTTTTGTCTTGCCAAAATTTGACCTTTCTGTCTTGATTAAATGATAAATCTTTTTTCAGTGAAACTAATTTATTTCAGTGCATTAAACATCATTTGGGAGGGTTTTAGCTTTTCATATGAGCTATTTCTAACACCAATTGATTAATTAAAAGTCAGGTTAATAGCAGGTGTTTCTACAAAATAGACTTTTGTCAGGGACTGTATATATGCCACCCTGTGACGGTTGTTATGTAATGCTATAATTTATTGTTTTTCCTGTCAGTGGTTTTGGAGTTATGGCTAATCAGTGTATATACACTTCAATATTTTTTTTGCACTGCACTGATCAGTGAAGCATACATATCTGCACATCATTAAAACATCAATTAGGAGCAGTAACTGCTCCAGAGACTTTTATGGAAGCACTGGGTGTGACCCAAGAGCAAAACTATAGGTAGAACACACAAAACTCCACAAAGGCAGTAACCAGAGCTGTGGTGAGGAAACTCTAAAAAGCAAAAGCAAATGGAGGAAAAGCAAAATAAGTGATGACAAAATACATTCTTTTTATATGAATACAAATCTCTGAGGTTCCACAGTATGTAAAGTGCAACACAGTTAACAAGTAAAACATTCACTGTAAAATATGCCATTTTATTATGTAAAACATCAAATTTAGTTTCCAATTTAAAGATTACATACCAAATTATATAAACCAAATTTTCTTTTACATTTATATGCAATATATTTATACTTTTAGAAAATATACACAAAGTATAAAGCATGTCACTGTATTGCCCTATACTGTACACTGATAATATACAGTGTATTACAAATGACAATAGTCAAATAATTAATATCAATCTAGTACATTAAGTTAGTACAAGTTTAAAACATTCAGTTTATCACTTTGGACTAATTAACTGTTGGCCCCTGTGCTATTGAGCCATTTCAGTTCGCTTTGTAAAGAATAAATAACTGTCAGGAATTAAGTCCATTTTATTCATCACCTTGTCTCTATTAGTGCCTCCAGAGAGTCAAGGATTCACTTTACTACAGACTTGATGACAAGTATAATCCATTAGAAAACACACACACACACACACACACACGCGCAATCACACCTATAGACAATTTGAAGTACGTAATCAATCTTTCGACATGTTTTTTCGGAGGTAGAAAAAAAGGGATTTGCAAAATCAGTGAAAGAAACAGTAATGAGAGTGAACTCAATATAAAACTGAAGCAAAATGTGTGTCAGTGCGTAACAAATGTGCGAATAATTGCAGATAAAGAAGGAGGTCCTTCTTCAGTTCATTGATTTAATTTATCAGGGTCTAAATAACTATTGTTTATTCCTGACCAACTTAATATTCCCAGGTGACAGAAAACAACAGATTTCAATATGTAGTCTTTTTTCAGTCTCTAGGTTATGTATGTAACCTTAGTTCCCTGAGGGAACGAGACGCTGCGTCACAACGCTTTGGGAACACCCTCAGCGTTGCTCACGCTCTTAATCACGTGTGAATTCCGGCCAACGGCAAGGCAACGTCACCGGTGGGGCAATAGCGATAGAGGCCATAGCAGACAAATAGCTGATCTGACTTCCTCCATGGACTCCTCCTGTGGACGTACATGTCCAGTGCTTGCACTGGACACAGTCGGTTTTGCTTCTACTGGTCAGGGGCTAGGAAGGTAGGAGTGTAGAATGCCTGCAGCACAACAGGTCGTGGGGGAACCGCAGGCACCTAAGGTATGTACCCTGGTTTAGGGTAAAGGAAGGCACTGGCTATGCCAGGGGTAAACTCCAGGAGAGACGTGGCCACGGAAAGAGCCTGTAGGTCCCCGACCCTCTTCAGGGAGGATATAGGCAGAACGAAAGCAGTCTTAATAGACAGGTACCTAAGGGCCACCCCAGCCAAGGGCTCGAAGGGGGGCTCCGACAGAGCCGCTAGCACAATGGCCAAGTCCCACACAGGCACTCTGGATTGCGTCCCGGGTCTCAGCCTCCGGGTGCCATTCAGGAAACATGTCACCAAGGGGTGTTTACACAGGGACTGCCCCTCAGGCGGGGTACAATAAACCGTGATAGTGGACACGTAACCCATCAGGGTTGCAGGAGCCAACCCTGTGGCAAACTGTTCCTGCAGGAACTCCAGCACTGAATCAACCGGGCAGTTAAATGGTCTAATTGAGGGTGCTCGCACCATGCAGCGAACATGTACCATTTAGCGTCATACAACCTCCTCGTAGAGGGAGCTCGGAATGGAGGATGGTTTCCACTACCTCAGTAGAGAGAGGGGGCCACAGCCAAAGCCTCCATAACTCTGGGCTGGGGTGAACCAGGGTTCCCCATCCATGGGAGAGGAGATCCCCCCTGGGAGTAATTTCCCAGGGAGGTCCCTCGAGGAGGGACACCAGGTCTGTGAACCATGGTCTGCCCAGCCATCAAGGTGCCACCAGGGGGAGCAGCCCGAGTGGGGGAAAGGCGTACAGGCATAGCCTCGGCCACGTATGTACCACGAGAGAGAAAACCAGAGGGGATACTGCGAAGTCTCCTGAGTCGCAAACAGGTCCACCTGGGCTCTGTAAAACCTCCGCCATATCTGCTCCACCACCTCGGGGTGGAGCCTCAATTCCCTGGGGTTTTATAACATGAGCACTGTAATGTAAGATTATGAGTAATGTTTTTTCTACAGTCTTTTACAGTCATTTGTGGTTATAAAAAAAAAGGAGCTACTGAGCAACTCATAAAATAGCTCAACATTTGCGATCATCATAGATCCAACACCAGCTTCTCCATGCCAGAGCCTTTAAACACTCAAGGAGGTCCAGTGTTCAAACTTCACATGAAGTGTGATCCAATTGGCACTGGTACGTCTCTAGATGGTTCGGGATGTTTGTGGGGTCGGCATCTACTTCTTTAAAGGTCCACAATCTTCATAAGGTGGGACGTGACTGGGGCTGGAGCAACCTCAGGATGCCTTGGGATGGGTAAAGAAAGAGAAGCAGTGGAGAGGAATTAGCATAGCTGCTGTTCATGATATTAACAGCACAAGTTGATAATGTGCATGTGATCAGATGTTCTGGAGCACAAGGTTATGATATGTGATGTGTGTTATGTGTAGGCTTTGCTAAAAAGATATGTTTTTAATCTGCCTCTGAGCCCCAACTGGAGTGGTCTCGTGGAGGAGGCCAAGTGGAATCACATTAGACGCTGCCGCCATGAGATCCAGCAGCCTCTGGACCTGCTTCACAGTGAGTGACTGGCCTTCTCTTACTCTCCTGACTGTTGTGAGGATAGCTTCAATCCGAGGGGGAGACAGTTGTGCCCACATTATGGTCGAGTCCCACACTACACCCAAGAAGGTGGTTCTCTGTACTGGAGAAAGCACACTCTTCCTGGCATTTAGCCTTAACCCCAGCTCCTTCATGTAGGCGAGAACGACATCTAGATGCCGGACTGCCCGAAGCTCTGATCGAGCTAATATCAACCAATAATCGATATAGTTCAGAATGCGGATACTCCGAAGCCTTAGCAGGGCCAAGGCCGCATCCATGCACTTTGTGAAGGTGTGGGGTGAGAGCGCTAGGCCGAACAGGAGGACCCGAAATTGGTAACCTTCGCCCCCGAAAGCAAACCTCAGGAACCTCCTGTGAGCGGGAAGGATGGCTATGTGGAAGTATGTGTCCTTTAGATCTATCATGACAAACCAGTCTTTGGACTTGATCTGAGACACGACTGCCTGAGAGTGAGCATCCTGAACCCGAGCCTCACGAGTGAGTGGTTCAAGGAGCGCAGATCTAGGATCGGACGCAACCCCCCATCCTTCTTCAGAACCATGAAGTACTGGCTGTAAAAGCTGGACTCTCTGACTAAGGAAGGAACCACCTTGATGGCCCCTTCCTTAGGAGAGTACGCACTTCTTGTTCCAGGACCAGAGCCCGATCGAGTCCCACCGGAGTGGGACACACCCCGTTGGAGCAAGGAGGAGAGGACCCGAATTGAATCGAGTAGCTTTTCTCTATTGTATCGAGGCTGGTCTCTGGCCCATCCAGAGCAGCTGGAGCAATGCCATGCAGCCGTTGAGGCCTCCTGAGAGGTGGCGGGGCCCCTCTATCCGCTACGAGGCCGGGTGGAGGCGGAGGGATACACCCGCTGGAGGTGGCTGTGCCCTGAAGCACATCTTATGGCAGGGCTAGCAGCCTGGCCTCCTGGTGGCACTGAGGAGGGACGGGCACCGTGCAATGAGGTGTACACCGCACTCCTAAGATTAAGGCTCTCTGAAAGTCAGGGCCTGCACGCCACAGCCCACTGTGCTCAGAACGAGCCTCAGGTCGGCCGGCTCCTTGGGCTTGGGCCTAGAGCGTCGTCGGGGGCCCTTGGGTCCAGGTGGCAATGCTCTGCTTTTGGTCTTCGCGGTGCCCAGCAATGCCGGGCTGGGGCTGCACCCGTCGAGTGGTTCCGTGGGAGTGACGGGGAAGGAACCGCTGGAACGCCGGCGATTACTTTTTGGTCTCCTGAAACTTGTCGATGACCGCCCCTACGGCGTCGCCAAACAGGCCTGGAGGAGCCATCGGGGCATTCAGCAGGAAAGCCTTGTCCCTGTCCAAAATCTCTCCCTCCTTGGAGGAAGAAATGTGGAGCGCTGCGCTGCTCGCGCCGGGGGAAGAAACCACTGAAGGTCGTGCTTCCCCCAGGGAACAAGCGCTTGACCCGGAAAGTGAGGCCAGAGAAAGGGACTCACCTGTCTCCATGCCTTCTGCTAGATCTGCCTGCGAGCCCCACGACCTCCGGCTCTGCTTTGCCTCGACAAGAGTGGGGCCCGAGCCGTGAGGGAGAGCACGCTCCTCAAAGAGCGCTTTCCGGGAGCGGCGCGTGCGCATTGCCATGCGGCTACAATGCAAGTAATCGACTGCCTCGAGAGCCGACTGAGCATGCTCCACTCCCAAGCAAACAATGCATTCAGAGCGTGAGCAACGCGGAGGCGTTCCCAAAGCGTTGTGACACAGCTCGAGTTCCCGAAAGGGAACTAAATCAGCATTCTAAATTGTATTGGGAAAAATAATTACGCCCTATGACCATTCATTATTAAGGACACTATTAGCGTGTTACTAAAGATGCATGCAAGTTATTTATTCAATAGGATGCCACTACCTTTTTTATTTAGACAAATAAAGTTGATTTTAATTGAATTGTTCTTTTAGCAGTTTGGTGTTCTGGAACACTCAGGTGTGTGAAAATTTATGATAAAAAAAAAAACGTCAGGCAATTGTTGATAATTATCAATCTTAAGAGGGTTATAAGGCCATCTCCAAACAAATTTAACAGATATTGATTAATCAATACTACATCATTTTAGCTACTGGCCTCCGTTTGAACATAAATGTTTATGCTCATGAGAGCATAATCAGGAAAATTTTTTTTACATGGCTTTAAAGAAAGGGTGGCTAGAAAAAAAGCCACTTCTCTCCAAAAACAATATGATAACATGGCTAAGGAGCTTTAAGAAAGCTTTAGAGAGGCTATATTTGATAAATGTCCTGAAAGCAAACTGTCCACACATTGTTCTCTTTAAGCACCTTGTTTTCATAAATTCTACTATTTGATTCATAAACACTTCTAAACAGAGTAAGAGGCCATACTCTCAGACTAGCAATTTGTTAAAACAAAGCCTGCTGTGAGTGATGAAAGTCAGCATGTGAGCCATGCTGAAGACTATATTACGTTTCATAAAACAGAAGGACACAGGCACTTTAGACCACACACTCTGTGAAAAGAATCTGCAAATGTGTCTCATGACTGTCACATAATCTTTGTGTTTACAGCGGACAGAAATAGTCTGTCTGTGAATTGATCTGTGTGAACTCAGAGTGCTCTCTGTCTAACATCATAGTGGATAGTAGATTACCATTCTGATCCCCTATAAATGATGATGCAGGTTATTATTCGGGTTAAAAGGTGTACTGTGGAGACATAACTGATCTGTTGATACAAACCACAGTTTCACAAAATACTAATTTGTGTGTTTTTTATTTTTACTAGCTAGGCCTATACTGCCAAAAAAAATGACAAGTTTTACAAGAGGCATGGCAAAGAATTTAAGCTGAATGTTTGGAGAAACGTATCTGCATACCGTTAAATTGCCGAGTTTGTTGCAACATGAATGCGCCTTTTCAAAACAATAAAAGACTTGGTGTTTCCAAATGTTTATTGCATATAGTGTTTTTTCATGAAAAATAAGTGCTTATTTTAGCTACATTAGTAATTAATACAGTCATAACTATAATACATCACCATGCTTCCATCAGCTACTAATAACTCACTATGTGTCATTATAGGGATGGTATTAGCCAGATAATTAGCAGGACCTGTTTTAAACCATTTGTAATACAGTAATCCGAATCACGCGCCGGTTTATTGTGGAATTGTATTTGCCACATAACTAATTTGTTTGGCTGATTTTTCCCGGTCTCTCACGGATAGCACGATATACCAAAAAACTTATAGGGAATAGTTTTTATTGAGTTTTATGTTGAAATAATGACATTTATTAATAAAAATATAATAATTAATTATAAAATGAAGTAAAATGTTTATACAGTACAATACTGTATACATAAAATAGCATTTTTGGGGTGGTGTCGTAGCTTGTAGTTTGTAGCTTTCCCCTTTAATGACCATTGGATTGCTTCCTACAGGATTTATGCACATTGTATACATATGTACAATACATCTGATTGATTATTTATTGGATTTATGCTTACACACTGACTGAATATATTTTTTCATTCTATTCAGTTTAGTGAAGCGTGAAAGGCCATGTACATTTTTGAGGCCAAATTTGAGGTTTTTTTTGCACCAGCATTCTATTACTACGATTTCCTCTGTCTGACACCAGGGGGAGATATTGCTCTGTTTGACTAGAATATCAACACATGGCTTGGACAAAATAGGTTTTATTTCGTCAGCCCCTGCAGTGTGAGTTGATGGCTAGCAGCTGTTTTTGGAATATAGGAGCTGGTCACAGTGTGAAGATGATCTGTTTTTGTACAAAAATAAAATAAAATTCACAAAAGGTAGTAGTACACTGTGAGAACTTGATGTTAGTGAGGGACATTTTGCTCTTCTCCAAATTCACTGTCTCTGTCCTATGGTTTTAGTACCTAAACCTTTATAAGTGAATCTGCCTCGAGAAACCCATTCACTTACAAGTCACTGAACAGGTAAAGGAGCATTACTTAGTAAACCAAGCAAGTTGCCATGGACCAACTCCCAACATGATGATACAACCACCATGCTACAATGTTGCAGTAGTATTCTCAGGAAGATGAGCAGTTAAGGAGTGTACAAAACCAAAATCTGAAACATTTTATTCTCATCAAACCAGACTCCACATCACATGTCCCCACATTCCAACATCCTCACATAAACAAAACTATAACTCTAATGTTATTTATTCCATGACTGAGTTCAGAAAAGCACAACATGAATAATGAACCTTTAGTTAAATTACAACACCAACAGAGCGCATCAGGTTTCACTGCCTTCAGGCAAGTACAGGAATCTGAGGCTTTTGAGATTTGGGTAAAAAAGAAGGATTTAAGCCTTTGCTTACTGTGTATATATCTGGGTCAGTTAATCACTTCAATAGACTATAGGTTAAAACTGCATACATTACTTCAAAAAATATACATTTATACATATAAAATTGATATCTTTAATTTATAGTACTCTGCAAAGCAACCTTGTGTCAATGTCCATTGTTAAAAATTCTATCCAAATAAAAGTGGATTGAATTAAATCTGTAATTAGTAGCTGTAATTAATTTCATGTTACTTTTGTGATTGAATTCAGCTATGATTCATTTAACTATTAGCTAAAGTGATTGCACTCTTTTGTCTTGTGCTGTTAGACCTGTACATTAAAGCCATCCAAATGATAGGCAGCTGAGTGTGTTTGGGTGTAATTGAAGACCAGAAACGCTTTATGTCTGTCACTAAGGTCTTTAGGGAAAAGCCGAATCTTACTGCCCACCTGTTTTGCAAGAAAAATTATGCTCTGCGTGTCACTATTTGCAAAAGTGAACGTAGCACCTAAGGGAAAACTTGTGACAAGCTCATTAAATAGAGTGCCTGATTTGTACATTTCTGAATTTCTAAAGAGCCAATTTATTACTTCATTGCTAATAATATGGCAAATGGCATATTTGTTTAATAGGTAGGTCCTTTCCTGACAACCTTAAATAACAAGTTCAGAGTGAGCCAGCCAAAGTTGTGTACTTGAATTGTGATGTAGGGATGTTGCAAAATATTTGCTGTAGCAGAAAATAATCTAGCATATACAACAATTGTTGCTCGAGGCTTTTGAGCATTAAAGCATGCTTATTGATTCAAGCATTGTTGTGAACATGACAAAGTGACTTTAGCTCTCAGTGACCTGATTTGGCTGGATCTTAATTTGCCCTCTGGAACACCACTTTGACACTACTACCTTGTAGATGAGTCTACAATTATGCTGCAATGTCTGACCTCGTCAATATCAATTTGAACCAACTTCTGTACGATGTCAGAACAGAAACCTCCCTGATGCATAAGCTTACAAGAGAGAAGAGATTTTAAGCGATGTAAATGGATTCATTGTCATGAATGACTGAAAGAATTTGGCTTATGTGATACCTCCTATTTATCTTATTTATAAGTCATAGTTAAACAAATTCCTGTTCCAAGTCATGTATTAATGAAAATTAATTAACTGAAATTATACATGTGGAAATGTATCATTTTTTCCTAATGATTAAGCCAAAGGTGATGATAACAAGGAAAAATTCTCTGAGCCAACATAAGGAAGAAAACCCGAGAGGAACCAGACTCAAAAGAAACTGTTCTTCATCTGGGTGACACGTAATGTTGCAATTATAAAGAGTTTATCTTTCTCTAATTGTAATATATATATATATATATATATATATATATATATATATATATATATATATATATATATATATATATATATATATAGTTATGG
>JAAIIK010000189.1:478837-491914 GCA_014706435.1 Silurus glanis | reverse complement strand
GCTTTAAAATGAATTGTTGGTGATATTAATGATGTAAAATGTAAACTGTTCTAAGGCTGTCCAAGTAACATCCATAGCCACTTGTACCAGCCGCAGTAATCTCATGATAATTCAATTCAATTCAATTCAATTTTATTTGTATAGTGCTTTTAACAATGAACATTGTCTCAAAGCAGCTTTACACAGATAATGTGGTGATTAAAAGTGAATATGTTCTTTATAAGTAAGTTTGTCCCTGATGAACGAGCCGGTGGAGACTGTGGCAAGGAAAAACTCCCAGAGATGGCATAAGCAAGAAACTTTGAGAGGAACCAGACTCAAGAGGGAACCCATCCTCATCTGGGTTGCACCGAATGTCCATTTATTGCAGATATACGATGTTGTAGGGTACAGTGATGATGATCAGAAGCGAAAAGTAGTCCTGAGTCAATGTAGCAGACTGTTAACATTAACTACAGTCCAATCCATCCTCAAAGCTCCCGTTCTTACTCCGAAATTTCATGGAACCACCCAAGGCGTTGATGAGAAACCGTCCAATATAATCTTTAGGAGTGATTATCAGGTGACAAATAAACCAAGCAGAAATGGGATATGAGTATGGACCAGAGAGGTTTCTATAGCTGTTGTCATTATGCAGTCTTGGTTACAATCAATCAATTATACAATAATTTCTTTGCTTAAACTGAATCAGTTTTACCACCATAGACTGACTTTACAATTTAAACACAGCAAAATGATCAGGAAATTATGCACATGCTCTGGAACCAGCACCACAATGCAGTGAATTAAATGGATCTGTTGTTATTTAGCTCCAAATATGAGTTAACTATACATCAACTACAGGTGACAAATTATCTTGTCTTCTCTGTCTGGGTCAAGAGAAGAATCTACTCGTAATTCATGATGCTTACATTTGCCAAAAACCCTGATGGGAAATTTGATTCTTCCTGCACTGTGCATTTACATTCTATATGTTGCCTGCTCACTGTGGGAAATATTTACCATGTCCATTAGGATAGAGTGACTGTCAACTTGGAGTCAGTAGAACCAATTAAAACAAATGGCTTAATTTGATAAATGTTTGTGCTCTAAGAGTGGAAGAGTTTTCTCTTCATAGACAAATTTAAGACTTTTCTTCAGTGTTAGAATCAAAATATGGCACCGGATCACAAACTGTAAGTGATTGAGAGATTCTCCAAACCTGGATTCTACCTCATGCTGAAAAAATGTTGTTTACTTGAATTATTTTCAGGCTGTAAATTATATATCAATTTTGTGTCATATATGAGCAGGTGGTCAAGGATTATTATTAGTACTTTAACTTCTGAGACCACTTGAACATTCTTCATGCATCTCTACTGTATGTGTGTCTCTCACACGTTTACTCAGGTTTGTTGACATTGGTGTGGTGGGTCGTCTTTTATCCCAGAGATCCCTCATGTATGTGTTACCTTCTGGTTCTCCCTTTTAGTTATGCTGTCATAGCGAGTCTTGCCGGAGTCCCCAACTGTACAGTGTCCTTAACTTTCATACAACAATAAGGACACATATTAATCCATATCCTTCTCTTCCTGTCCTATTCTCTCTCTCCGCCACTCTGTGCAGCTGGGGATGGTTTCTTATTGGGATGGTTTTTCCTTGACACAATCGCACCGGCTTGCTCATCAGGAACAAACTTACACTTATAAAGAACATCTTATTCATTTTTATCACCACATTATCTGTGTAAAGCTGCTTTGAAACCATGTTCATTGTAAAAAGCGCTATACAAATAAAAATTAATTAAGAGTTGAGAGATACCTGATTATCTCACTTATAGAGTTAATTAGGGTAACTATTTAATTTAGTCAACAAATATCTTACTAACAGAAATCTTGAATAGTGTATAAATGAGTAGAACACTAAAAAACAAACAATTCTTTTTACATAAATTAATTAAATGAAAATGTGTACATAATTTCCACATGATTAAATTTGAGCTACATTAATAGAGTGTGATTTGATCATGTATTTTGATAGCCCCGAACAAAACCAAAATGAACACTCTTGCCCTATTTGCACGTCGATCTCCAGGTCAATGGTGTGCTATAACGGCTATGTAACACATTCTACTGCTCATTGTTCATTTCATACTATGTGGCTGTCATTTAATACTACTTTATAATGCATCCTATATAGTATGCATGAACCATTTTTCATTTGAATCCCCATCAGTGAACAATTGATAACCTCAACAATGATGCAACTATACTTATTGGACATTCGGTGTCACTCAGATGAGAATGGCTTCCCTTTTTGAGTCTGGTTCCCCTCAAGCATTCCTCAAGCATTCTCTGGGAGTGTTTCCTTGCCAATGTTGCCACTGTTATGCTCACTAGGAAAATCATTTATAGGACTGATTCATAAATTAAAACATTAAAATTTATGTTTGTAATCTATTTATTTCTTTAAAGCTGCTTCAGGACTATGTTCATTGTTAAAATTGCTCAAAATTTACCAACAGAAATAATAAAATAAATTGTACAAATGTAATTATTCATTCTTATTCATGTGTGCCTACAATTTGGTTTATGTCAATAGTACACAAATGAATGACAGTCACTTTAGTTCAATATAGTAATTAGTAACTTGGGTTAGTATAAGCAATGAACATGAACTAAAGAAAAAGTTTTAATGAGACAATGTTTTAATGCATTTAAAATGTAATTTTTCTTTTAAATATGACCAAGCACATATTCTATATTCTTTACTGTTGCTCTTCAACAGCTGCTGACTGTAATTAAATGTGTAAATTATTTATAATATCCATGCAGCTAATACATCCAGTATTGCAGTTCCTAGTCAAAATTACAATTACAAGGAACAAACCGCTTTATCTGTGTAAAGTTGCTTTGAGACAATGCCCATTGTTAAAATCACTATACAAATTATAATTAATTGATTTGAATTAAATTGTATTGTATTTTATTGTATTGAATTGAATTGAATTGAATTGAATTGAATTGAATTGAATTGAATTGAAGTGAAGTGAAGTGAAGTGAAGTATAGCTTTGATTTTAAACACTCAAAGCTACATATTAATACAGTTTCACATCTTGGGCAAACTTAATTGCAGTTTTCGACCAAACTACTTGATAGTTATAATGCTAACAGACATGAAAGACAGAAGATGAATGGCTATCCTAGCCATAAACTTTTATCAGATATATATAAAATATATAAAATAGGGAAAAATAGTTAATAAAGACAACACATGATTAATTATTATCATGAAGGATTGGCAGAAGAAATATAAATGATCACCACTGTTTAATCAAGAATAACAAGATTGAGTCTATGTAATTAAAGGCAAATAGGTCTATAGGGATGAATGTGAAGTGCTGACTCACGGCAAGATCTGTTAGAGCCAAATTTAATCCCCATCGTATTCCTGCAGACTTCCTCCAGCAGCTTGTCTTTAAAAAAGAGAGGCTTTTTTCTTCCACAGGAAGATTGATGGTCTAGAGTAGATCTGATAAAGCTGTAAAAGTGACCTATGCAGAAGCAAGGTTCAGTTTAATATTTTGCACAGGAATTTGTCTGTTAGTTGCCACAATCTGAGAACTAAGTGAGTTTACAGAACAGCAAAAGATGAATACTTTGAGACCTGAACGCCATCCATTTATATACAGTACAGTATATTGTAGCCTTCATCTGTTAGTTCCATTCTGTAATGTTTTATCAATCATCTCTCTTTTTAATAAAACTGCGATAATTAAAAAAAAAAAAAAAAAACTCATCTGACTACAATTTTACATAAGTCATTTATCCTAATCTTCCAAAATGAAATGGCTTAGTGTAGGTCATCAATATTAATATAAAATCCTCTTAACTTGTTGCCTTCAGGAGATCAGCTGCGCAATTTAATTTCCGTTACACAGTTTTTTTTCCTGGTTAAAGTCATTTGAATATAGCACAGCAGTCTCTGATTAACCCAGGGGTCGGCAACCTATGGCTCTGGAGCTGCAGTGGCTCTCCCCCCCCCTTGCTGACAAAATTACATGTAAATAAACAAAAAAAAAAGATTTATTTTATTTTATTTGTGTTACTCAGTGAACAGTGTTTCAAAGGGAACAACCCTTATTTTGCCATTCTAGGTAACAGATGTAACACTGAAAAAATAAAGTTAGAATATTTTGTCGATCTGTCTACTTCCTGCAACTTGACCCACGAGTAGCTGATATTGAGGTCCAGACCGCTGCTTTAGTAAGCTAACTATAAATAAATAAATGAAAAAACAAAAGTGAGTACACCCCTCACATTTACGTAACTATGTGGAATTTCAGGACAGCTATACATTTACAATATTGACTGATATCAGTGTGAACCTACCACATGGTATTTAAAAATGAATGAGTAATGGGGTAAGATAAGTTTCCATCAACCCATCTCTGGCTGAGAGGAAAAGAAGCTACATGTTCCTACACAGAATCTGAACATGTCTTTTGGAAGACTAGTGCACTCGACATGTGAGGTAAAACCCATCAAGTGTGGAACTGGATTCTTCATGCCGTGGACTGCTTCCAAAGTAATTTGAACCACATTAGGGAGACAGACACAGAGAGAGGCAGCGAGATACATAGTGAATGAACACTGCTTCAGCTATAGAGGGCTTATGAGAAGACTCGAGGCTTTTCATGATGTAGTCACAAATTTTAATCTATTGATCTATTATAAATATAATATATAATAATAATAATATATTATTGCCTCCAGTAGAGGATCATAATGCTGACAGAATTATTTTTCCATTTTTACAGAGAATAAAGCAGAAAATATACAGTTAGGGTAAGGGTTATACTGTAATAAATGTGTGTGTCTCTAATTGATGCAGTCTCCTTAATTAACCCGGAGAATATATTCCCTGTATTTTGACGTGAACCACTGTGAACCACTGACAATGGTTTATAATAGTGAGTAGCTTACATAATATAAAGCAATAAAAACAAGGATAAAATCTTCTGCTTAAATGTTGAGTAATAGTGCTTGAAGATTAAAAAAATCAATAACAAACGAGAAAAAAACAATACAGCATCTGTAGTATCCAGTGGCAGAAAGAAGACTTTGGGGAAAAGCACCAAAAATACTTCCTATTGCAATACATTACATAGAAAGTCATGCTCAGTGACACGAACAAAGAGGAAAATCCGTGTTTATGAAGACGAATCAGTAGATTACATTTCGTGACTATATCACGAAATGCCACGAGGGCTGGTATTCCTTAAGCAGTCAGTTTCAGAGAAGCTGAATATAAGTTCAAAAGTACATTTACCGCATAGATCAAACTGCATGTGGCTTTTGTTTTTTTTTATTTTCTCTTTTAATTAAAACTTGACCAAACATGCATTTTGTAATACAGAAATGTACTTAGCATCTAATATTTTATTTTATTTTATGTGAAACCATATAAAATATTGTTAAAAAGGATTAGACATAATAAGCTGCATGCACCAACACTTTCCGAATAGGCCTGCATCTACAGTGGAATCATTTAGTGTCACAGTGATATATTTTTGAATTGTCTTAAAGACCATTGTAGGTGTAATGCATGATTCAGTGGAGGAAGAATCTATATGATGTATGAATGAGGTATAATTTTACAAATCTCTAACAAGCAGGGTTATTACAAAAAAAAAAAAAAGTGACAAACAATTAAATCTGTTATTTAAAAAACACATGGCTGAAAGACAAGGTCAAAAACACAAAAGTTAGAAGAACATCAAAAACAAGAGAGCTAAGCAAAGATAAAAACAAGTCAATGCAAGAGCAATCCTCCATTAGCATGAATAACAACATGCTCTGGACAATTTGTTTCGTCAAACATTCAGATGAAATACTTGCCATGCCTCTTGTAAAACTTGCTGAAGATGCTCCTCACTAGTATTTCTTTCTCACTTTGCAATCCAGTTAATCCCAGAGTAGTGCAATAGCATTTAGGTGCAGTGACTAACCAGGCCATTCCATGATAGATAACACTCCAGCTTATTGTTGGCTCTCTAAATAATAACTACAGAGCTTGGACGTATGCTTCAGGTCATTGTCTTGTTGTATGGTGGGTCCAATTAGCCACAGTCTGGAACAGAATTGCATAGCATTTACAGTAAGTTTGGAATGGTAGCCATGTTGGTTCATTGTTTCTTTCACCCAGAATAAGTCTCCAAACTTCCCTACTCCAAAAATCCTAAACCGTTAAGCTTCCACCTCCTTCAGGTGTGAGGCAGTCTGCTAACATCTCTACTGTTCTTCATCTTACACAAGTTCTTCTGTTCCAAAAATTTAATATTTTGACTCATCTGTCCAAAGAAATCTCTTCCAGTAATTCACTGAAATCTCCTCCAGTCATTCACATTCTAATTCATTTTTACCTTTTTACCTACTTTTTACCTAGTTTGTTACATATAAATGGAGCATGCATGTGCCCCTTAAAAAAATTATAAAAGACTAGGTGTTTCCAAACTACCGTAATTTCCGGACTATAAAGCGCACCCTTATATAAGCCGCACCCACTGAATTTTACAAATATTTTTATTTTTAACATAAATAAGCCGCACCTGTCTATAAGCCGCAGGTGTCTACACTGAAACTAATGAACTTTACACAGGCTTTACCGAAAGAGAGTGTCTGTTACACGGTGTAACAGGTGAAATATGTTGTGGCTCCTTTAAGAGCAGAGCGGCATTTTGGGAATAGCACGTCACTGCATTCTTCCAGTATTACTGCGTGTGTGTGCGTGTGAGACTGAGGATTATGTGCTCATTAATTTCTGATGCTCATTTCTAAGTTTCTTTGACTAACCCATAACGCTGTTGCCTAGAAAAATAAAAAAGCACGCGTTTTGGAAACCTCTTCTTCTTCTTCTTCTTCTTCTTTCGGCTGCTCCCATTAGGGGTCGCCACAGCGGATCATCCGTCTCCATACCACCCTGTTCTCTACATCTGCCTCTTTCACCCCAACTACCTGCATGTCTTCCCTCACCACATCCATGAACCTCCTCCTTGGCCTTCCTCTTTTCCTCCTACCTGGTGGCTCCATCCTCAGCATTCTTCTACCAATATAATTCATGTCCCTCCTCTGCACATGTCCAAACCATCTCAATCTCGCCTCCCTCACCTTGTCACCAAATCATCCTACATGCGCTGTCCCTCTAATAAACTCATTTCTAATCTTGTCCATCCTCGTCACTCCCAACGAAAACCTTAACATCTTCAGCTCTGCTACCTCCAGCTCCACCTCCTGTCTTTTACTCAATGCCACTGTCTCTAATCCATACAACATCGCAGGTCTCACCACAGTCCTATAAACTTTCCCTTTCATTCTTGCAGATACCCTACTATCACAAATCACTCCTGTCACTCTTCTCCACCCACTCCACCCTGCCTGCACTCTTTTCTTTACTTCTCTAACACATTCTCCATTACTTTGCACTGTTGACCCCAGGTACCTGAACTCCTCCACCTTCTCCACCTCTTCTCCCTGCAACCGCACCACTCCACTGCCCTTCCTCTCATTCACACACATGTACTCTGTCTTACTCCTACTGACTTTCATTCCCCTTCTCTCCAGCGCATATCATCACCTCTCCAGGCTCTTCTCAACCTGCTCACTACTCTCACCACAAATCACAATATCATCCGCAAACATCATAGTCCAGGGAGACTCCTGTCTGATCTCGTCCGTCAACCTGTCCATCAGCACTGCAAACAGGAAAGGGCTCAGGGCCGATCCTTAATGTAGTCCAACCCTCACCCTGAACCAGTCTGTCGTTCCTACTGCACACTTCACTGCTGTCACACTGTCCTCATACATGTCCTGCACCACTCTCACATACTTCTCTGACACACCTGACTTCCTCATACAATACCACAACTCCTCTCTCGGCACCCTGTCATACGCTTTCTCTAAATCCACAAATACACAATGCAATTCCTTCTGTCCTTCTCTATACTTCTCCATCAACATCCTCAAAGCAAATAAGGCATCTGTGGTGCTCTTCCTCGGCATGAAACCATACTGTTGCTCACAGATGGTCACCTCTTCTCTCAGCCTGGCTTCCACTACTCTTTCCTATAACTTCATGGTGTGACTGATCAACTTAATTAACCTGTAGTTACTGCAGGTCTGCACATCTCCCTTATGCTTAAAGATCGGTACCAGCACACTCCTTCTCCATTCCTCAGGCATCCTCCAACCTTCCAGAATCTTGTTGAACAATCTGGTTCAATTAATCGCTGCTCTCACTTCCTCATTACTAATCCTATCTACATCCTGCTTTACCAACTCCACATCATCCAACCTTCTCTCTCTCTGATTTTCCTCATTCATCAGCTGCTCAAAATACTCCCTCCACCTTCTCAACACACTCTCCTCACTAGTCAACACATTTCCCTCTCCATCCTTTATTTCTCTAACTTGCAGCACATCCTTCCCAGCTCGGCCCCTCTGCCTGGCCAATCGGTATAAATCCTTTTCTCCTTCTTTAGTGTCCAACCTCTCATACAGCTCCTCATATGCCTTTTCCTTGGCTTTCGCCACATCCCTCTTTACCTGCTGCCGCTTCTCCTTGTACTCCTGCCTACTTTTCTCATCACTCTGTCTATCCCACTTCTGTTTTGCCAACCTCTTTCTCCTTATGCTCTCCTGCACTTCCTCATTCCACCACCATGTCTCCTTGTCTTCCTTTCTATTTCCAGATGTCACACCAAGTACTTTTCTAGCTGCCTCCCTCATCACTCCCGCAGTAGTTTCCCAATCACCCAACACCTCTTCACCACCACCGAGCCCCTGTCTGACCTCTTCCCTGAACCTCACACTACACTCTTCCTCCTTCAGTTTCCACCATCTTATTCTTCTTTCAGTCCTCACTCTCCTCCTCTTCTTCTTCACCTCCAAAACCATGCTACAGACCACCATCCGATGCTGTCTAGCTACACTGTCCCCTGCCAACACCTTACAGTCTCCAATCTCCTTCAGGTTGCATCTCCTGCATAGAACATAGTCCACCTGTGTGCACCTTCCTCCACTCTTATACGTCACCCTATGATCCTCCTTCTTCTTAAAATAAGTGTTCACCACTGCCATTTCCATCCTTTTAGCAAAATCTACCACCATCTGCCCTTCCACATTCCTCTCCCTAAGGCCATACCTACCCATCGCCTCCTCATCACCTCTGTTCCCTTCACCTACATGCCCATTAAAGTCTGCCCCAATCACCAATCGTTCTTTCCTAGGTACGCCATCTACCACTTTATCTAATTCACTCCAGAATCTTTCCTTCTCCTCCATCTCACAGCCAACTTGTGGAGCATAGGCACTGATGACATTTATCATCATCCCTTCAACTTCCAGCTTCACGTTCATCACCCTATCAGAAACTCTCTTCACCTCCACTGCACTCTTACTGTACTCTTCCTTCAGAATCACCCCTACACCATTTCTCTTTCCAACCACACTATGATAGAACAGTTTGAACCCACCTCCAATGTTCCTGGCCTTACTCCCTTTCCACTTGGTCTTCTGAACACACAACATATCTACCTTTCTCCTCTCCATCATATCAGCTATCTCTCTCCCTTTACCCGTCATAGTACCAACATTTAAAGTACCAACCCGAACCTCCACTGTCCTACACTTCTCCTTTTCCTGCCGTCTCTGTAGACGTCTTCCTCCTCTCCTTCTCCTCCTTTGTTTTGCGTTTTGGAAACCTGTCTGTGCTTATATGATTTCATTTGCAACTGGAGTTTTAGTGAGCTATCCCTTCACCCAGACTCAACGCGCTACAACGGCTTGTATCTAAACAGTAGCCGACCAAGTAAGTCATTGTTCACTGTCTTCCTTCTTCCTTTCACAACTACTGTATTTCTCTGGGGAGTTTATCTTTTGGCATCGTCGTGCGTTTAAAAATCAACACCGGTGAAAGTTTTTCTCCCGATGCCGTGCAGCTCAGAACACAGGTGAGGCGCGTTTTTTTCGTTTCTGTTCGGAAATTTCATTGGTCTAATGTTATGGGGCTCAGTTTTTTGGCTTGAAGTTTGTGAAACCGGGAAAAACCCAGGAATAAATTAGCCGCTTCGTTGTTTAAGCCGCGGGGTTCAAAATGTGGGGAAAAAAGTAGCGGCTTATAGTCCGAAAAATACGGTAACTAAATGTAATCAACCAATGTGTACGTACATAGTGCATTCATAATATTATAGATTGAGTGTTCACAGAGAAATAGCTCAAAATAGCACCTAGAGGCTTTAGTGCTGGATTTTGGAATATGATTTCATTAGAGATGTTCAGCTATTACATTGTAGTATAGTAGTTATTATTATTGTCATGTAATGTAAGTGTTGAGTATGAATGTTTTATTAATAGATATATACACATGCAATATTGAGATCCTAAAGCAAGAATGCAACCCAGGCGTGGGTCAGGTGATAAGCAAACAACAATAAACTGTGAGGCAAGAATAAGAAAACAAACCTAGGACAAGAGACATAAATCAAAGAACAAACAGGCTTGGTAAAATGACAGAGACTGAATGAGTTACTTCGAGAGCATGAAGTAAGAATACAGGTATATACACAACTATTGAACACAGAAGTGGGAACAGCTGTGAAGGGGAAAACACAAGGACCATTGACGAGACAAGGGGGAAGATATTATAAAAGCACAAAAATGTGGCACATGACAACAGATAATGGAATGCAGAAATGTAGTATTATTAACTTTTTCAACATTTATAAGCTCTTAAAATTCTCACCTCTGGTCACTTATGCTACATAGAGTCCATTTGTATAATGCAGTAGGTATTATACACATAAATTATTTCCAAGGCTGTAAAGCATTTATTTTCACAGCTATTAAGCATTTCTTAGTCATGTTCACGAAGTTGAATGAGTAAAGTATAATTATTATAACTGAATAAAATGCTTCCATGTATATAATTTGGATTTAATTAAACAAAAATAACAAAATGTAATTACCTGCTAATATGTTTTCATTAAAATACAAGAAGTTAAGATTTTTTTTACGTTTTTATTATATTACATCATAATATGTGCAAATGTGATTTTCTACTTATTTATTGCATCAATTTGTTTTGCCAAAAAAAAAAAAAGATATTTTTAAGATCTGTTAAAAAGATTCCATGTCTGACAAACATCTTTCTGTTTGGCATATTTAAAAATGGACACCATTACAGTTGAGGCACCCCGGCCCAATCCAGAATGCATGTTTGTCTCCTAGCAACAGGCATCTTGAGTTAGCCAAAAGTCGTAAACCAATAATGAAATTATTCTTAGCATCGTTCTACTTTTTCTCTGCTCTAGTTTTCAGTTAAAAAAATATACAGATTTTTCAAGGGTGATATCTGATTTTGTTTTGTCATTTTTGTTGCTATATTGATTGTAATCATATGATTTGTCTTAAAAAGTATGACTCATTGATTGGTGTGCACTGAGCACTGAGATAAACCCATAATATAACAAGAAAGAGGGATTGTTATAACAGTATATCAATAACTCAATCATTTTTATATACAAATTATTGCTTATTTTAGCCCATTTTTAGCGATTAGTGTTATTTGTTGCATGTAATGATGAGGTTAATAGCTTTGAGATGCTTAGGTTTAATGAATGTTGTAAATATGCTTCCAAATAAGTGACAGTTAATATGTGTGTATGCAGGCAGAACATTATCAGTCTGAGCTAAAACAATATTTCCTGATGATGAAATGCTTAAAAAAAATCAAGTGTTTAGAAGAAAAGATTTGGTTTTGCTTTCACTCTGCAATGAAAAAAATCTTAACAAGTAAAAATGAATAAAAAAAAATGAAAAAAATTAATATAGGCAAATTCCACAGTTTCTTTTTATATGTTTGTTAAATACAAATAGTCGTTAATGGATATTTTTACTCAGCTTTAGATTGAAGTTGAATTTATATACACTATCCTGGCACCTATAATGGCATGTATCAATAAATTAGACTCTGACAAGAGCCAAATTCTTATGGCCAGATGAAAAATAATGCTTAAAAGGCTCTTTAGTGTGCATTTTTAGCAAAGAATAACCTACCTGCCCTGTGTGTGTGTTTTTTTTTTAATTCAAGTTATCTTTGTTTGCTATTAAAGTTTTTGCTGTGTATGAATCACAGAGAGAAACATCCTGTGTTAGCTATCAGCATAATACATTGCATGTTGGTACAGCTGTAACCTTGGGTTTATGAATGAAAGATTGTCAACAAAAAGCCTACAAAAATAAATTTTATAACAAAATATTATTTTGGGATTTTGATATAAATGGCAGCTATTTTTCATTCTTAGAACCAATGATGCAACCATAGATATTTCTTTTAACGAAGGCTAGTAACTAGCTTGCACGAAAGCCAATCCAACAAATATTATATACCAGCGTTCATGATATTTATGCATAAAACTCCAAATGAAAAAGGCAGATAAAGCAGTAGCAAAAAGTTTACATTAGAGCGTTGAAGTCTTGCATTGGTGAGTGTGCACACATGCCATGGCGGTTGAATGAATTACTTATTGTTTTCTTTGAAACAATTGTACCTGCTAATTCCAGGTCTTTCTGAACGTCTCCACAAGTGGTCCTTGGCTCTTGGACAACTCTTTTGATATTCATTTCACTCCTCTGTCAGAAATCCTGCGAGGAGCACCTGGTCATGTCCAGTTTATGTTGAAATGGTGTTGGGACTGAACCAGCTGATATTAATTTGCACTGACAAGAGGCAGGATTGCTTTCTTATTACTGATTGATTTCAGTTGGTGTCTTGGCATTTCATGACTTTTTGCAGGTTCCTTTCTTCATGCGTTCAAAGAATTTTTCCCTATATCATTTCATATTATTACACATAATGTATGGTTTGATTTCTTTGTATGTGTGGATGGGTTGCTACCAACATCTGGTAAAGATTTCATGTCCATAGCACCTTTAGAAATATATTTATTGGGAAAATGGTGACGTGTTCAATACCTATTTTACCCGCTGTATAATATATATATATATATATATATATATATATATATATATATATATATA
>JAAIIK010000189.1:458523-478112 GCA_014706435.1 Silurus glanis | reverse complement strand
GTGTGTGTGTGTGTGTGTGTGTGTGTGTGTGTGTGTGTGTGTGTGTGCACGAGTTCATTTCCTTTGGTTTGTCTCTTGAGTGAAATAGTGCTTTAATGTATTTCTTTGTTCTCTGGGGCACAGTGATATTAAACTCTGCACAAACCCAAATATCAGGAAAGTTCATCCTTTTGCCATCTTCTTCCACTTGACCTTTTCAACAGAGACCAGGCATGATATGTCTCAGTCAGACCTCACAGACCGAGTACAGAGTTGCCCTCAATAGAATCCCCAGAGTTTGAGGATATGTGAATTACAATAGGTACTCACATTCAGAGGTGCCAAAAGTACACACATCCTTCACTTAAGTAGAAGTACAGATACTCATGTTTTTAAAATACTTAGGTTAAAGTTAAAGTACCGACTATACTTTTTTACTCAAGTTAAAGTAAAGAAGTTTGGGCTCTGACATGTACTTAAGTAAAAAGTAGCCTTTACTACTACCTGTTTTAGTGTCACACTGGTAACTGAACATCACGTTATATTAATATTAGTGCTGTCAATCGAAAATATTTAATCACAACTTAATTGCACATTTCTATCTGTTCTAAATGTACCATATATTAATACTTTATGTTTTTAATACTCATGGACATGGAGAAATAATGATGCTTGATGCAAAGGTATGTTTATTATTAGTGAAACCAAACTCAACATAGAGCATGAAAACAAAATATTCTTCTAAATGTTTTAAAGTAATAATGATGGTTTAAATTATGTAAATCATCAGGACACCAAACGGAACGTTTGTTATGTTTCCACACAATTAATGAGATACCGGAGCAACTGTACCTCTTCTAACTTTCATACCGATTACATAATCAGAGAATATTTGTATTCGATGTGAACTGGTTAATGTAAAAGACATTTCGAGCTTTCTATACATATATTTATTATGTCTGTGAGGTAAGTTTTCACTTAGATTCAGGTTGTTGTATTTATGTGTTTGTGAAATGAGATGACAGAGACAGCAGAGAGCGCCCCCTGTCTGTTTATTTTACAAAAACACATTGTTTTGTTTTTATTATGAGTTTATGCAAATAAAAGTAGACATTTGACAGATTCTAATGTTGTAATGCTCATATCTGTACGATCAAAAAAACAGCAATTTAAGTTCGTTTTGGCATTATGAGATAAAAAAAAAACTGAAAATGACCCGGTGCGTTTGTCGACCCCTAGAACGTTAACTGTGTGAATCGTAGCGGATTTTGTTGTTTGATTTGAGACTTGGCGCATCAATAAAACAAATATTTACTGATTAAAAATATTTTTCGGTAAATTTTTTTTTTTATATAGCCGAAAGAAACATGCGGAGGATCCGCTGTGGCGACCCCTAATGGGAGAAGCCGAAAGAAAGAATTAGAAAATAGCCGAAAGAAAGAAAGAAAGAAAGAAAGAAAGAAAGAAAGAAAGAAAGAAAGATTTATATCTAATAAAAAAAGCATGTTGTGATATATTTATTTATGTATTTTATATTTTTAATAAAAATGATCAAACAGAAATTGATTGCATTGATAGCACATTAATAAAATTAGTACCGTTAAAAAGGAATTTGCGTTTGAATTTTGACAGCCCTAATATATATATATATATATATATATATACAAAGGCTTTACAATTTTGTTACCTAATGAATGTGTCCAGGCTAAAAATCCACCATATACCTTACAAGCAAAGAAAAGATGATGATGATCAGGAATGTCTCAGTCATGTTTACATCTCTGACTCTCTCTGTCTCATTCTCTTATTGCCTTCTGCCTGCTCATTGTTCGCTTCATAAACTAGTCTATGTCTGTGTTGTGTGAGAGCCAGGAAATGATACACCAGTGGTAGATTGAAAAAGCCGCACAATGACAGGAAATATGTTGGTGGGAAATCGGCACGCAGTGAAAATAAAAAATATTGACATTTCACCAAATTAATAGATTACAACTAAAGTAACGGCCCTGTTTTAAAAATGTAAGAAGTAGAAAGTACAGATGTTTGTGTAAAAGTCAAAGTAAAAAGTTTCAGAACACTAGCAGAAAAGATGAATGCTAAAAGATCAGCTTTAAAAACAACTCAATAGCAAAGATGAGAGTCTTACTTATGTAGAGAGAAAGAAACAAAAAAAGAAAAACCATCTTTTATTTGACACAAATGTAATTCAAAGGTTTCCAAAAGTATAAAATAGACATCTATCCACGCTGCATAACTCAATTAATAAATGTATTCTAAGAAATGTTCTAGAGCCTTTATGCAAATACAGCTGTTTGTACTGTATATGTATTTAAATATTGAGTAAATCATCAAATAACCAATATTTTGAGTTACAGAACAAGAATAAACAGTAATAAAAAACAGACAAAAAAACTATTTTTGTTGATCTAAATTAATATAAATTCTCTAATGTATTCTGTAATCATTATAATAATGTATTAATTAATAAAACGGAACCCCAATATATTAAATGCTACAAACATACATTTTTCTATTTAGTGCAGCTGATCTGCTAACTGGCAGGCTTTTAGGAGGTGGGAAGAAACACAAAGGCCAAAAGCAAACCCCTGTGGATAGGAGAGGATTCACAACTTAACACAGAGTTTAGAAATTGTTGTCCATGCTTCTTCACTGCCTTTAAGTACATTTTATTAGTGAGTTTGAAGAACCTCAGTCTGAACCATTATCCACATCCCAAAGAATAAAAATTAAAGCAAAAATGTTTTTTGCGTAATGCTTTGCCACATTTTAAGGCAGTAAAATCTGTAATGACCACTTTCAGAGACAAGGCTTTTGTCAGAGAACCACCAGCCACAACTCCCTCCTGCACTCAGTACACTCACTCAACCTCTCCTTCCTACTAATCACTCACACCTGTCGCCAATCTACTCTGCCCTTTATAAGGCCCCCCCCCCTTCAGCTTCAGCTTCGTGTAATAAGACAAATAAAGCTTACTGACTTTATTCCGGTTTCCGACTCTGGATCCGTGCGTGACAGAAGATCGGACCGTAACTGATATCTTACCTCGATGGATCCACAGCCGTTTCCCATCTCGGATCCTATCAAGGAACTTGCCGCCGCACTCTGGGAGGCCTTCGCGCCAGCCTCTACCCGCGGGGCTTACCACCCACCTCCAGCAGCCCGACGGCACTTCCGGCTTCTTATTCCGGAGACGCAGCTGAGTGCAACGGCTCCCTCCTGCAGGTCAACCTCTATATAGAGATGCAGCCTCACAAGTTTCCCACCGACCGATCCAAGGTAGCGTTTCTAATCTCTTTGATAACCAGGATAGCAGCCACACTAGTGGAAAGCCCGACTAATCACAAAGAGGTGGAGGTTCCTCCTGAGTACTGATTGTTTGGGGACGTGTTCAGTAAGCAGGCGGCGACTTGCCTGCCCCCTCATCGCCCTTGGGACTGCGCCATTGACCTGGTGCCAGGTACGAAGCTGTCTAAGGGTAAAGATTGTCAGTTCCAGAGCGTGCAGCTATGGAGGCCTTACGGCAGGGCTTCATTACTCCATCCTCCTCCCCCGCAGCCTCCAGGTTTTTCTTTGTGGAGAAGAAGGGTGGGGGACTCCGGCCCTGCATCGACTATTGCAACCTGAACACCCAAATCACCCCACTTCCGTACCCGCTCCCTCTGGTCCCAGCTGCCCTTGAAAATCAATGGGGGCACAAGTTTTCCCCAAGCTGGACCTCCGCAGCGCCTACAACCTAGTGCACATCCGCAAGGGTGATGAGTGGAAGACGGACTTCATCACCCCATTCGGGCACTATGAGTATCGGGTCATGCCGTACAGACTGTCCATTTCTCCTGTGGTATTCCAGACATTCATGAACGAGGTGTTCAGTCCGTTCCTCCACCGGTTCATGATCGTGTACATCGACGACATCCGAAGGCAAAAAAATGTGTGTGGACCCCAGAGTCCGAGGAGGCCTTTGAGGAACTGAAATGGAGTTTCAGTGCCGCCCCTCTCCTATGACACCAGCTCCTATGACCCCAGCTCCCGTTTATCATGGAAGTAGATGCCTCCTCTACCGGCGTAGGGGCTGCCTTATCCCAACAGTCGGGAAACCCTCCACGGCTCCGATCCTGCGCCTTCTTCTCGAGGAAGCTCTCCCCCGCAGAACGGAACTATGACATCGGTAACTGGGAATGTCTGGCCATCAAGCTGGCACTCAAGGAATGGCGTCACTAACTGGAAGGGGCAGCACACCCCTTTACAGTGATCACGGACCACAAGAACCTCCGATACCAAAGAATACTCCAATACGGCAGTTTTCTTTTAAATAAAGTAAATCAGACAATCAGCATAAACAGGGACAAAACAGGAGACAAGAAGGTGAGGCAAAAGCAGGTCAAGTTTGGAAAAAGGCAAACACAGTATCAAGGCTGGGTATTTTATACAGTCAGGAGAAGGTCTAAAGAATTGAATACGCCTGTGATCAATCAGTAACTGGGGCACAGAGAATGCTGAAGCATGTGTAAGGTGTGGGAGGTGCAGTGGTTTAAAGTATTTTATGTAAATGCACTTCGTTTCTTGATTCTGTCATGTTGAAGAGGCTGTTGTGTTGATTTTGGTTAATGCAGTGTTAAGGTGCCCTAGTCCTCAACACCAAAACACACGTTATTAAAAGTCAAAAACAGTTAAGTTGTATGTTTTAGACTTAGACTTTTAATAACGTGTGTCTTGGTGTTGAGGACTACTGCACTTGATGCACTCAGTGAACATGTTTATCATCTTCCTATAATTAATGATATATTTTACATTATAGTAAAAAGGAACCTAAAAATGTTGCAATTTTAGGTTCTTTATAATTATGTTCAGGTCAAAGGCAGTACAGTACAGTATTAGTAATTAGAAGAGTGACACTTTTGCTGCAAAATTATAAATAAGTAAGGAATAACTTATAGCAAATTATAGTTTTATGAGGCATTATTGAAGTTTATACAATATTCTTAAACAGCTTTTCGCAAATTACAAAGACCAATATGCACAGTTTTTTTTTTTTTATTTGTTTGTTGGATTGTTGTTTTTTTTATCTATAAATATGGCTTCATATAAAGAATTACATTAATTATGATAATAAATTACAAGTCATTAAACAGATAATAATATCAGGCTTTTTTTTTATTTTATTTGGTCTTCTATTTGTTTTTAAGTGCTCAATACATTCAGTTGGTCCAAAATATACATTTATTTTGCTAAATTGCTCTTCCTTGAGTTTGTATGCAGTCTTAAATCTATCTGAGAGTGTGAAATGAATGTGAATGCCTTGTTTCTCCATCAGACACTTATCACTCTCAATATTCTGTGACCTTCTGTCCTGTCAGAATTTGGTTGCTTTCTTCCTAATTGAAGCAGGGCAGTTCTGACACTGATCAATTTTTGGCATAGCATTTTTGAACTAAATTAACCTTCAAACTTTCTTCTCTCCTTCAGGAAAAAAGAAAGACAAATAGCCCACCACCTCCTATTTTTTCTGTTCAGTAGCTTTTTAATGTTAAACACTGTACTTGCTGTAATTGTTCCACTGTTCTTTCTGTCACTTAACAATATGCTTTAAGACAATTACTTTAATGGGTTAATTACCTGAAAAGGAACAGGGTTTAAAAGTCAAAGACTTTTACAACAGGTGCGTGGAAGTGGATGCAAATACAAAGACATTCATTCATTCATTCATTCATTCATTTTCTCCCACTTATCCGTAATTCGGGTCGCGGGGGCAGCAGTCTAAGCAGGCCCCCGCCTTCGACTGCTGCCCAATCCTCACAGCACCGTCCCTTACGGTCCCTCCTGCAGGTGGTGAGCCCACGGGAAGGCGGCCCCACGTCACTCCGACGTCACGGACCTTGATATTTCCCTCGTAAGGGACAAATACAAAGACAACAAATGTAAATGATTACAAATTTGGTAGCCATGGTCATAATCAATAGACATCATTGCAATGAGCAAACCATACAGCCAGGGCAAACCCAGAATATCAATGTATACCAGAGAGAAAGCAAATCTAGAAAAGCAAAAATAAGTCAGGTAAGAACACTGTTATTTTGCAATTGGAAGGCTTTTATATACTGTGAGGTTTGATTTTTCACAGGTGTGGGTGATTAGTAATCAGTAGAATGTGAACATAACAAACTATGTTGTGAAATGTAGTCAATTGCGGCCAAATTTGTAGCCCATGGTGTGTTCTGAGGAAAAAAAACAACAAAAAGGCCTCTGCTTTACATAAGGTCTCAGTAACTTCTGGAAAGCTAAGTTTACAGAGACAGTTACAGAGACAGATACCTTTTTTTTAATATAATAATACACAAACAGGTTTTACATTTTTAAAATATTTAAAACAAAGAAATTAAATGTTCAATATCAAGACTTCTTTTACAGTCAAGATTCTGCACTATTTCACTATATATGTATTTATTTGAATGCAAATAAAATTTGTGATATTGACCATGTTTTCCTGCTTTGTACAAAAGCAATTAAAGCAATTTCACTCACGTTGTTGGATTTTGGGCAACATTCTATATATTAGTTCCTGGTTCTGCCCTTGTTGCTGTTGTATAAATTGATTTTTCCTCTAGCACAACAAGCACTGCTTGACTGATCTTATCCTAAAATTGCCCCTGATCAGTTAATTTACCTTTGCTTTGGCTTCCTTTGTCTGGTCTGCCTGTTGGATTGACATCATTATTAGGTGGCCTTTTGGGAAGGAACAGACTAGTGTCCTCTCTGTCCTCTTAACTTCAATTAACCTAATGAATCACTGAGGCAGAAAGTAATCTTGGTGTGTCAAGATCTTTTGTCCCTTTAGACAAGATGTGTGCCTGAGTGTCTTTCATTAATTAATACCTAATTTCATCAATCAAGGTAACACCTAAATTGATGAAGCTTGACGCCTATAACTAGTAAATTATAGAAACTGTTGTAATTGGCTGGGTGAGACGATTCACTATGTTTTTTGATGTTAGGATGTTAAAACAGAAATACATCTTTACAACCATGTTGAGAAGAATCATTTGTCCAATTTGGAAGAGTGTCTTCAAAATCTCCTTTTCAATTAAATACAATGCAGTTTAGTTTTACTTGTAAAGTGCTTTTAACAATGGTGTCCCAAAGCAGCTTTATAGTGATAAGTAGATTATAAAATTTAAATTTATATGTTAATGCCTATAGGTTTAGTACCTATAAGTTTATATCTAATGATTAAGCTAGTGACGACAGTGGCAAAGCAAAACTCCATGAGATGGTATGAGGAAGAAAGCTTGAAAGGAACCAAACACATCTGGGTGGCACATAATGTCCATTCATTATAGATTTATATCATTGTCTTGTTATTGGCTTATAGGCGTTGAACCCCATGTGATCTGCTGTAGTAGCCTATACAGCTAAAAGGTTTGCACATTCAACAATGTGTTAATGCTCACCATGGTTTAATAAAGAGTAATTCTGATCAATTCAAATAAGTTACTATATTACTAAATTACTATATGTCAGTTCTGACCAGGCTGGTTATTATTCTGTGATCCCTCTAATCAACGACAGCTTTTAGCCTGTAGCCGCTGACAGATTACGTTTTTTGTGCACCATTTTCTGTAAAGTCTATAGACCATTGGGTGTGAAAATCCCAGGAGTTCAGCAGGTTTTGTTATACTCAAACCAGCCCATACAGCATTATGCCACAGGGAAAGTCACAAAGATCACATTTCACTGTTCTGATTTTTGATGTGAACACTAACTGAAGCTCTTGAAGCATTTGCATGATTTAAAAAGAAAGAGAGAGAGAGGAGAAAGAGCAAGACATTTTCCAGACACCATGCCTCCAGCATCATCTGTCCTTATCTGAGAGTGATAACATTCAAGAAGGTTTAGTATTCACATTTAGGTTTGTGTCATCTAAAGATTTTTAAGGTACCCATCCAAATGTCAAGGGTCACTTCAGACAAAGAAAATAAATGTTTTCTAATCCAACCTGATTCTTAAAAATCAGACATTCACACAAATGTTCCCAACATTGTAATAATTTTACAAATGTGTTTTACAAATGAGTGTTTTGAATAAAGATCTGTAGTTAAGATGGTTTAGTAAAATAGATGATTTCAATTTAATTGTAAATAAAAAATAAATGATGTAATGTAATAATACAGAGAATAAAGTATCTTTCCTCAATCCTGAAGCCAGTTTCCATCCACTTTTATCCACCATTTTGCAGGTGGTGTGAATGGATCCATAGCATTTTTCTCTCTAGTCTAAATGGAATATGTGAATTCCCCTTTCACTAAACCCCCATTTATAGTCAATTCTATTACAAAATCCCTTCTCTGTGCATGGTACACTATATTCCATTAATGGAGGTCATTAGGATCTTTTATTTTCTGACCTGTGTTTCTTAAGCCACCGATGACATACTGTATGTTTCTATCAGACATGTCCCGTGGACAGAAACTCAAAAGCAGACCAGGACCACGAGAAAAGATTATATATAACTTTTGTGTTTGGAAATGTCTCGGAATCCCAAAGGAGAGATTGGAATCTTTGGCAGGGGATTTGAGGAAGTCTGAATTGTTGTCAGCCTGTTTCCACCATAACCCCCACTTGGAAAAGTGGAAGAAAATGAATGAATTTGATGAACTGATTACTAGAAATTCTAAGGCACAGTAGATAATTTTGCTCTGTGTTAGTAATTTCCCTATTGCACAGAGGCTGTTATGATGATATCAATAAGGTTCTACTCAACGGAATAGCTTTGTAACCGAGCAGTTTTTCAAATTCATATAAAAAAGTTCCTCAAAACGTAAAAAAGACTAGCAAATAACGAAATAATTTACAATTTCTTATATAATGCAAAATGCTTAATTCATGTCAATTCAGACAAAAAATCTTGCACATGTACTATATAAGGCAGAAAAAAACATGCATTTGCAAGAGTTAAAGTATAGAAGGTAAAGTATAAAGAGCATTTATTAGTATCTAAACTGAACAGCATTAATATTTTTTATGCCTGCACACATTCGTCTTATGTAATTAGTTTACTTTCTAAATGATTACACTATGTAATATAATGCAATGTACATATGTATTAATCAACAAACATTTGTTTTACCGATGCGCCAAGTCTCAAATCAAGCACCAAAATACGCCATGATGCACACAATTAACCCTCAGGGGTCGGCAAACACGCTGGCACATTTTGTGGCCAATTTAGAAAAGGTAGTTTTCCGTGTCGTAAACGTGGATGTCCTGATGATTTATGTAATTTAAAGCATCATAATTACTTTAAAACATTTACAAGAATATTATGTCTTCATGCTCTATGTTGAGTTTGGTTTCATTTGCATAAAGCATACATATTTGCCTATGGATATGTTGATTAGAATATTCAAAACTTGAAAAGTATTCATTTAAGTTGTCATTTATGTTCCTGCTATAAATTATAAAAAGCCAGACAACAATAAAAACAATTCCATCTTGTTTTCCTTATATTTAATTTGATTTATTGTAATACATTTCAGTTGCAATCATTGTGCTTAGTCTCCTTCGAAAAAGTTATTGTAATATCATCATCTTCTCTCAGTTATCTCTATGTCTGGACAGTGCCTTTTGGCTGCGGATGTTATAAAGCACAGGAGAACTGTGCAGCCATTAGTGTTCAGCCAGAGCTATTGACACTTAATAAAATGTGACTCAATTCACCATCCATATTTTCTATTCTTTTACATTTAAACAAACTGAGAATGCAATGAGAAACTCCTACTCATGTGTGCCTGCCATTTAGACTACAGACTTCCTGCTTTACAATGGATTTATCTGCAGCCAATGATTTCAAGTTTGACTTTTGTCTCCATGTACACTGTTTTGTAACTTGTCATAAAAGTCATTTATGACCTGTGGTTTGTTACACTGCTTTCTCAGTGTCATATTCGGACTATAGAATTTATAAATTTCTGGATTCAGGAGGATTGAGAAGTGCTGTTTGTGTGTCTGTGTGTGTGTGAATTTGTGTGTGTATTTGTTTATAGCTTAGTTTATGTACTTATATCTATGTGACTTCCTTGTCAGAAGGCCTAATGCAAGCGCTTGTGTGGGCCTCTTTCGTGGCGTGGATTGTGATGTGTGTGTCAGGTAAGCCATGTCAGCCGGATGAATTTGAGTGCCTGACAGGAGAGTGTGTGCCAGAGACATACATATGTGACTTCAGTCAAGATTGTTCAGATGGCAGTGAAGAGAGAAACTGTAAGTATTCAAGCTCACTACTATCATCTAATTGCATGTATGTTTATAGGATCTATTCTTTATGTTTTGATTTGGTTGGTTATTTAAGACATAGCATGTTATTATTTATTAATCTCCAACCTAAAAATGAGCTATCCTGTTATCAGGATTTTATCGTGTTTGGATGTATTTGATGCTGGAAAGCGACTAAAAACTGATAAATGACTTCCTTACTGGTCTAAAATCTCACAACATTCTAGCTTCATGAACATCAATCTGTTGCTAATTGTCTCTTGATCGATTATATAAAATGTTTTCCAATTATGTCTAAATTCTAGATCTCAGAACAACTGTGAATTACTAACATGACATAATTCAGAAAATTAGCAGCTTCCCGTTTTAGTTCATTGACAGTACAATATGCCTTTCAAATGTGCTGTTATCTGTAAACACTTGGGTTCATGGCACCGAAAAAGAGCAGTTCTCATAAAACAACATATCATCAGGGGAAGTTTAGAGATGATACACAGCAGTGTTTTTATTACCACAAATGTAGCTTCAGTTGTGTCTTTTGGAAAGGGAAACCTAACTGCCACTGTGCTTGTTCAACCACATTTGCCTAACAATTCTGATAAAGGGTTAGCTGTCAGGTTTGGACAATTTCCCAATAAATGAAGTCGCAACATTGCCTGAGACTTCCTGCTGTTAATGTTTAGCATCCATTCAAAAAGATACATTTTTATTAAGAGCACGTCTTGCTTGTTTTCACTGTCAGTCTGAACATTTTTTTTATAAAACATGAAAACAATATGCTTGTCCAAGCATTAAAATATATATTTTTTTCTGTAGACAGAATGTTTTATATTTTTGTCTCTTAAATTTGATTTGTTATTAGAAAATAGCTTTTTTTTGTTTTACAAACTGGAAGACTTTCTCAGGTTCTATTTTGCTATTGAGTAACAAAGTGGGATATTATGCAATATTTGCAATAAATACTGCTGTTGTATAGTCATATTTCCCCTTTAGTTAGCTTGGCATGTATGTCATGCATGTTTTACTTTATGCATATATGTTACTCTCACTTAAAAGTTAGATTTTTTTTTAAACATTGCAACATAACTCCATTGCATTTTATAGCTTTTATTTATTAACATTATGAACCTATTAGCCATCACTTATTGTGCTGTCCTTACTTTTCACTTTTTTTCGGATTGTCTACTTTTATCATGGTACATTTAATGTCTGTAGAAATTAAACCCTTTTGTGGCTATGGACATATAATTATTATTAATCTATCAATTATATGCATCCACACTAATTTTCTGAGAAGTTGAGAAACCATCATCATTAATCAGTACCAGCTCTTTTTAATAATGCCAAGTCTGATAACAGCTGACGAACACAAAGGCATGAAAGCTATTGTGAAGTTATCTGTGAATAGTGTGCATCCCAAATCCTGTATTTGGTGTATTGCCCAATTTCCAGATTTTCACCATGAACAGCTAAACTTTCCTAATTACCTTAAAGGTGTATGTAGCTGTCACCTCAGATGATCACATCATCACATATTCTATGGCATAGATGATGGTCTCATAAGGCTCCTTTGTACAAGATGCTTAATTTGTTGTCTGAGGTGAAAGTGTGTTATTTGCTAGCAATCTCTTCTACACAAAAAAGTGGGAGAATCAAATGCTTCGGTGGTGATGTATATGGACCAAGGTTGTATCACCCAGTTTGTTAATAAACCCAATTGACATTGCGACATTCTATAAATGTGAACATGTAGAGCATTCTTTTGGGCCTGGTATGCAAGCTGTGGTACAATTTGGCCCACACAGCAACCATCCAGTCCTCAGATCAACCATTTATCTTCCATGAAAGAACATCACATGGGCTTCCTTTATATGAGCAAAGACTAAAAGAATATCATCACCATGGTCTTTTGACAGGATGGAAGCTCAGCTCCTAACATGGTATGCCACTTTAGAAGGACTGATTCCTCTTCATTAAAATGATTTTGAGCCATGTCACCTTAGGGTGCCTTTGGTGCTACTATCTTGGCATACACTTTCTTCCATGTTCTAAACAGTTAACCACAAGCTTCACAATATCCTGGGTGTGGTAGTCCTCTTCAAATACCTTTCTGATTAGTTTAAAGTCTGTTTATTAAGTAGGTGATTCTCAATGAACCTTGTGGTATGGAGGAGTGAAATGGAACACTACTAAAGTATCTAACTATTGTATAAACTATTAATATAATATAAATAATACTTGTGTTTCATTAAAATTGGTTGGTAGTCCAAGTCCTCCTCTGATTGTTAGTATGGATCAATGTGATGCTGGCTAGTCAGTCAGAATTGGACATGAATAAAAATACAGCAAAATAAGTTCATGGTGTCTACAGATTTGTGTTTTTTATGGTTTAAATGATTCTGTTTTTAAAAAAGGCACCCTTTCAGAGAGATGTGATTTCGAAGATGGGCTTTGTGATCTACAAACACCAGACTCAAATAAATTGTGGACTCGAGGCTCATGCCTGACTGACCCTGGACCTCCATTAGATCACACCGGCAACCCTGCAGGTAGGCACACTTATATGGGCAATTAACTGTAGTGATAAAACAGTTTATACCTTTTTTCTGTAATCTATTCAATCAAATTAAAACTATGTGTATTACAATATATTAAATACTTGATAAATGTATTTGCGGTATAGCAATGAAATTGGTCTTACATTGTTCCCTTTCTTTAGGACACTACTTGTTCCTGAATTCAAAAAGTGGAGAGATAGCCACGGCAGAAATATCCAGTCAGTTTTTTCTGCCCTCAGAGTCCTGCACGGTACTGTTTACTGCATACAACATTTCCTCTCATATACTATACAGTACATTTGAAGGCAAATACTTTTGTACTTTTATTCAAGTGAAAGTTTAAAGGGAATGCTTTTACTTTTTCTAGAGTAATGTTTTACCTAGTGTATGTCTACTTTAACTCAAGTACATGCTCATGCTTTATATCTGGCAGGTCACTTTCTACTATCACATTGGCCAAGCAGGTGGTGAATTACAGGTTCTGGTTAGATCTGAACCTTCAGGAGAGAAAAGACAAATATGGATTCAGACCAGACGGAATTCTGATCCACTTTCAAAGCCCTGGACTAGGACAGCAGTTACATTCAGACAGAGCCAGGAGTTTCAGGTATCTGTAAATGTATAGATTAACTAAGCCCCTTAGCAATTTACTAAGCAAAGAATCCAGATATTGTGTAGTTAGCTTTTTGGTATTAATAAATTTTTACACATGATTAAGTAAATCTATGGACTACATAGTTTTGTAGAATGTTGTTTTATTTGATTTATTTTGCTGCCCTTAAGTAATGGTTTCAAATTAAATGGTCCATAACATTGATGACAATTTACCTGGACCTGATTGAAGGTGTGTTTTGTGTGAGAAGTGTATAAATAATCAAAGAGAAAACTAACAAATTAATACATCAAATAAACTACTACTGAAAATGTATAATAATAACAATAATAATGCAAATAATAATGCAACCATGCAAATTAATTAATTAACAGATTGAGGGAATCAATACTTAAGTAGGATTTCTGAAAACTCTTCCTAGTTTAAAACATCTCCAGGTTACGTATGTAACCATGGTTCCCTGAAGGAAGTAGATGCTTCGTCAACAATGCTTTGTGAACGCTTCCGCTTTGTCCATGCTCTGAATCACATGTGTAATCAGTCCAATGGAAACCGCGCCATCACCAGTGAGGTGACGTCATGACCAAGAACCCTTGGAGAGCCTTAGAGGCTGCCACACTCCGGGTGGAGTTTGTTCTGACCCTGAAAGGAGCGGGGAGACCAAAGGACTCGTAGGAGAATGAAATAGCATCCGCAATCCATCTGCTCAGTATCTGCTTGTTCGCAGGGAGACCTCTCCTATGAGGTCCATAGCAGATGAACAGCTGCTCCGACTTCCTCCACAGACTCGTTCTGTGGATGTATATGTCCAGTGCTCAAACAGGAAACAGTTGGTTAAGTTTTTCCTTGTCTGGGGCCTGGAAAGGAGGAGCATTGCCTGGAGCATAGCAGGTTGTGGGACAACCGAGGATACCTTGGAAACATACCCTGGGGTAATATACATACATATAGTGTAAAGAAAGGCACTGGCCATGCCTAGAGGAAACGCCAGGAATGAGGGGGGCACAGAGAGGGCCTGAAGATTCCCTACTCTCTTGAGAGAGGAAATGGCAGAAGGAACACAGTCTTGACTGTGAGGAACCTCCAAGGCACCTCGGCCAACGGCTCGAAGGGAGGCTCCGACAGGGTCTCCAATGTGAGGGCTAAGTCCCACGCAGGCACTCTAGGTCATGCCAGAGACCTTAGCAGAGAAAATGCGTCACCAACGGGTTTCTACCCAGTGACTGCCCCACACGGGGGTCATGATACGCCGCAATAGTGGATGCGTAGACATTTAGGGGAAAGGAACCAATCCTGAAAGAATTCCAGCACTGGGCCAACCAGGCAGTTAAATGGATCAAATTGGTGTAGATCGCACCATGCCATGAACAGGCGCCAGCTCGCAGTGTACCACCTCTTTGTGGAGGAAGCTCTAGATTGGACAATGGTCTCTACCACCTCGGTGAAGAGACCAGAGGCTAGGAGCGGTACCCCCTCAGGGGCCACAGCCACAGTCTCCACAGCTTTGGGCGAGGGTGGAATTTTGTGCCCCCTGTCTGAGACAGAAGATCTCTCCTGAGAGGAATCTCCCAGGAAAGGTGTTCGAGAAGGGCTACTAGGTCCGCAAACCATCGTTTGCCCAGCTACTGTGGGGGGCGCCAGGAGGAAATGGACGCCGTCCTGGCGAACTCCCTCCAGAAATCCTGGGAGCAGCGCAACAGGAGGGAAGGCATACAGGCGCTGCCTCGGCCATGGCTGTGCCATGGCATCCAGCCCTAGCGGGCCTGGGGTGTAAGGGAGAACCAGAGGGAACAGTGCGACTTCTCTTGAGTTGCGAACAATTTCTCCCAGATTTGCTCCACTACATTGGGGTGGAGTTGCCATTCCCCAGGCCCAGCCCTAGCCTCTAAAGGACCTTGAGCGGAGAGGTCATGAGTGTCCCCCAACATGAAGGAAGCATCCGTTGTTAGCGTTACACGATGACCAGAAACTCCCAGCACGGGGCCCTGAGACCGCAACCCGGGATCATTCCACACATCTAAGGCACGTAGGGCTCGCTATGTGAGCTTGATTGTATGGAGTGAATTGCCCCTCTGAGAGACTCCTCAGATCCAGATGCGATCAGCCCCAACAGTCTCTGGAACTGCTTTACAGTGAGTGACTGGCCTTCTTTCACCCTCCTGATGGCCGTAAGGATCGACGCAGAGCAGGCTGGAGACAACTGCGCATACATAAGGGTCGAATCCCACACAACGCCTAAGTAAGTGGAACGCACACTCTCACACATAACCCCAATACCTTCATGTAAGCGAGAACGACATCTCGATGCCCGACCGCTAACTGCTCTGATAAAGCTAAAATCAACAAATCATATATATAGTTTAAGTGCGAAGATGTGCACTGAGAGCAGAGCGTTCGCATAGACATGCGAGTGCTATTTGCGCAATCCACTCCCTTGAAAACCGACCTAGCGAACTCCGCTCCCAAGCAAGCAACATACAGCCTGAAAGAGTGCTTTCTCCTGCTGCTTGCTTTCATTTTATTTATTTTTTGGACATTTACCATTTACAGAGAGCGCTTCCTGAACAAACAGAAGCTAGCGCTGGCTCCATGTGCTTTTTATAGGTTCTTGGTCGTGACGTCACCTCACTGGTGATGGTGCGCTTTCCATTGGACTGATTACACATGATTCAGAGCGTGGACAACAGGAAAGCATTCCCAAAGCGTTGTTGATGCAGCTCGAGTTCCTGAAGTGAAACTTGGTATACTGATAGGAACTGAATTACACTTTTGTCTTTGTCATTAATGTACACACAGCCATAAAATGCCCTGGTGAAAAATCCCTACATTGAACTTTGACCAGTGAGAGCTGCTTTGTAGAGTGGAATTACAGAGGCATGTTATTAATGACTGTTTAGGACTTCCTGTGTTTTAGTGAAATTTTATTATGTTTGGAAATCTATGAAGAATAATAAAGTACTTAATTATTAATAGATAGATAAATAAATAAAATACAAAAAATAATAATTGTAGAGATATAAAAATACCTAAATAAAGTAAATATAGAAAAAAAATAATGCATTAAAATAACTATGCCCTTTTTGTTGATCAAAATGTATGTATGTATGTATGTATGTATACATTTTTAATAATTATTTATTTATTTATCATTTTTCCTCCTCAGTACAAAAACACAAACATACAAAAACACAGTGATAAATGTAATTAATGTATGTATCACAAGTTAAATGACTCTGCAGGTAATATTTCATGGACTGGTGTTTGGCAGCAGCAATCCTAATAAAGTTATTGCTTTTGATGACTTGTCATTCAGCCCAGGCTGTGTATTGATAAAAGGTAATACATACACACACATACCCTAAAATAATCACCTGATTACTCGCACATAAACTATAAACTTTACATTTCAATCAGAATTAGGATGACCTGAAACTGAGTTTAAGAGTAAATATAATACTATATCTTAGGAGTAGTTTAGGATCAGGTCAGGGAGAAAGATCATTATGAGAGTTGATCATTAAAAATGATAGTTATATAAAAGGAGATTATCCATCTTGGAGGGATTAGGAAAAAGAGAAACAGAGTGAGTGCTATTTTGCATGTGGAAAAAAAAGGTGCATTGAACTTTTGCTGATTGTGCAAATTAAAAATAGGTGAAATAAAGATGAATGACATTTTTAATCTGTCTCAGTTATGGCAAGTTGTAATTTTTGCCCTGAGTTTATAGCTTACTTTTCCCTCTGTGCTGCCACTATGAAATATGTCCTTGTGAGGCTCAGTTTTATTTGTCCATAAATAACTGCATTACACCATACCTGCTTAATCTATTGTTAAAAAAAAATAAAAATACCCGTGCAAGATTTGAAGAAATAAGAAATGATTGCACAATTTATCACTATGTATAAACTAATACTTTAACACTGATTGAGTTGCATGATCAAGTAATAATTATTCGCTTGACTACTTGACTACATCATCTACAATCTATAAATCATTAAGTTCCATTTATAAGGCAACCAATCACATTTTAACATACACTCAGTTCTTTAATAAAAATGGTCAGTAATAAAGACTGCTGTGGTCATAATCATTTTATAATTGTATTTTAAGTCTGACCATACACTAAACACATTTAGCACTTTTTGTATCTAATTACCAATCTCTGCATTTAATATATAACTGTATATTAGTATTTAAGTCATCTCTGTGGTGATCGTTGAGGATCTAATCTACATCTGTATTTTTGTAGGATGCTTAATGAACATTGTTGATAAATGGGCTATTATGGCTACACTTTAAATGGTTGTTTTAAACCAAACTGTTTTTCATAAACCTTTTTATTTAAAAAAATATATATGTGGCATAATTAAATGGTGCCTAATATGTTACACTCTACCTACTAAATAATAGAGGGAAGGCATGTATCCTCTGCAAGCCCCTCTCTGCTTGACTGCGGGGCAGGTGTATTTGTGGACCCAGAGCAAGTGTGTGATTTTACTCTGAATTGTCCTCATGGAGAAGATGAGGCCAATTGTCGTGAGTATTGTTTCATATCGTATAGTATTAAAGCATAATTTCAGTAAATGAACACTAATATCATAAAAGGCTGAGTAATATATCAAATCTGACTGAGAATCTGACTGACAAAATCGGTCAGTCAGATTCTTGAAAGTGTTGCACATTATCTGGTTTATCTGATTTGCTAACAACACAGTGGCAACAGTGCACCACTGGTTTATAGAAACAAACGTTGATAATTTACTACAAATGTTATACATTTTTTAAGTCAATTTATACTTCAGTTTATTCTTTTACTTTTTTAAAACTTCTTAATGCAACCAAATAAATATTCAATGTGAAACTTTTAAGTTCTGAGAAAAAAATTATCACTATATTTATATTTCATCATCATATCATCATATCGTCCAGCTTTCATAACGTATCTGATGTTAGTAATTTTTGGGCTAGTAATCTTCTGAACCAAAAAGTAAAGCAAAATAACAACAGTGCAATTTTTATTCACTACTACTAACACATAATATAAACTATTTGGACAAACTGACTTTGTGGACACCTGACTAAAAGTTTTGCATGTGATTCTGAATATCCCATTACACATTTAGTCCCATTTGCTGTTGTAATTACCTCCACTCCTCTGGAAAGATGTTCCAGTACACAAGGGTGTGCTTGTGGAAATTTTTGTTTATTCAGCTCAATAGCAGGCCCTTCAAGATCTTCCATTCCATGTATTCTGTATATAATAGTTATAAATATGGCATGTCAGTGCTTATTACCTGGATAAACTAGTCTATAAATATAGTAATACAGTTTTAAACATTGGACACGTGTTTACTTATGTATGTGGTTCTGTGTGTACAGCTGCACTGTGTGATTTCGAGTCGGACGCATGTGGCTGGCATGAACTTGCACCTGATGATGGTTTTGACTGGATCAGAAGCTCGCCTCAGATAGTCTCCACAGACCAACAACACAAAGCACCTCCAAGGGACCACTCCACCAACACAAGCACTGGTAAGCACATATACATGCAGCTTTCTTTTCACAGGGGAAACATAACAGTATAAACCGTATATATAATTTTTGCCTAATGAGTCCTGCTTTAGAATTTGGTTTAGTGTTGTTGAAAAGCATTAAAACAAAATGGTCTCAAAACCCCAAAACATACATTATAGCCTATAAACTATTTATCCCATAATATCTTTTAAACAGAATCTTTATCATATAAATTATCTTTGTTGATGCTGCACAAGACTTAGTTAACTAAATGTTAATTCTTACAATTACATTAACATTTATGTCTATTCCAATATGATTCGGGTGGCTACTAATTATTAATTATTTTCAAGTCTTTAGTCTTAATTCTGTTATGCATCAATCATTAATGCTTGCTATTGTTTGGACATTGTAAATTCCTTTCAGGCCACTTTCTTCTAGTCCTAAGGAACAGCAACCGTTTTTCTCAGCATGCTTTACTCCAGAGTCCCACATACCAGCAGGCAGGCCCGGACTGTAAAATGACCTTCTGGTAACAGGGAGATCTTCTGTTTTTCATCTTGTCATACAGACACATCACCATATATATATATATATAATAAGATATATATATATATATATATATATATATATATATATAT
>JAAIIK010000189.1:430383-446785 GCA_014706435.1 Silurus glanis | reverse complement strand
ACACACACACACACACACACACACACACACACACACCTGTACACATAATGTGTATTTTCTGGCATTTCTACACATGGTGCTACAAAATTAATCTTTGAATATTTTTCATATAAATATATTATACATTATTTGTATCTGTTTGTTCTCAGGATCCTGCCCACAGGGATTACTTTGCTGTGATAATGGTGCCTGTTACAAACCAGAGCAACTTTGTAATTTTATTGATGACTGTGGGGACAACAGCGATGAGAAGAACTGTGGGACTTCCTGCTCATTCGAAGACGGACGTTGTGGATGGAAGAGTTCCCTTGCAGACAATTTTTATTTAATGCTAGGCACTGGCTCGGCCCGGAGCATCAGACCACCATATGATCACACTCTGATGAATGAAAATGGTAGGAAGATACTGAACACGAACATTGAACATATCTGAGATGTTGAAGCTTTTACACAGGTTGATGCACAATTCTTTCATTTTCACACAGTTCAGTTTTTTGCCGGTTGTTTACATACTGTATAGAGTGCATTCAGAAAGTGCATTCATACACTACACTGACCATCTCTAGGTTACGTATGTAACCCTAGTTTCCTGAAGGAAAGAGATGCTGCATCAACAACGCTTTGGGCACGTCTCTGCGTTGTCCACTCTCTGAATCACGTGTGCAATCCATCCAACAAAGAGGCACGACATCACCGATGGGGTGAAGTCACGACCAAGAAGCTTTAAAACGGGGGAAACAAAAGGGAAGAAAGTGCCGCAGGGATGCAGGGAGTGTGGCTTGTAGACTCAGAGTCTCGTTCCTTCAGGGAACTAGGGTTACATACGTAACCTAAAAACGTTCCCTATCAGGAACTCAAACTGCGTCAACAACGATTTGGAAACAAGAGTCTAATCACACTACACTGATCAGTCCCTGCCTAGTGTGGAGGGGCACAGCTAGACTGCACGACGGAGGAGCCAGGAGTGGCTCTAAGGACAAGGTTATTAAACCTGATGAAGGTCAGTGGGGTGGACCAGCTTGCAGCTTTACAGATGTCATGGATTGGGACTCCAGAGGACAAGGCCACAGAGGCTGCCACACTCCGGGAAGGACGGGGCCATGGAGAGAGCCTGTAGGTCCCCAACCCTCTTCAGGGAGGATAGCCAGAAGAAAAGCAGTCTTAATTGACAAAAACCTAAGGGCCACCAATGGCTTGAAGAAGGGCTTAGACAGAGCCTTCAGCACAACAGCCAAATCTCACACAAGCACTCTCGGTCACGACCGGGGCCTCAGGCTCTGGGTGCCATGCATTAAACGTGTCACCAAGGAGTGTGTAACCAGCGACTGCTTAGCAAGCAGAGCATAATAAGCCACGATAGCAGACACGTAACCTTTCAGGGTAGAAGGAGACAACCCTGAGGTGAACTGCTCCTGTGGGAACTCCAGCACTGAACCAACTGGAGTGGAGGGAGACACCCGCTGGAAGTCACAGTGCCCTGAAGCATGTGTCATGGCAGGGTTAACAGGCTGACCTCCTGATGGTGCTGAGGAGGGACTGGCACCGTATAGCGAGGTCCCCTGGTCACTACCTCCAACAGCTCCTCAAACAGGACTGGCTGCGAGGGTGTGTCTATGGGCTTATCAGAGTGCATCCTCCCCTTTCTCGGAGGGAGAGAGGTGGAGCGTATCGCTCTATATGCAGGGGGAAGAAAATGCCAAAAAAAGAAGATGCTGGATCTACACCCCGCTTCAAATCTCCTGCCAGGTCCCAATGCGATCCTTATGACCTTTACCTCAACAGAAGTGGGGCCAGAACCACGAAGTGTGGGAGCACCCCCCTTGAGGAGTGCTCTCCGGGAGCAGAGCGTTCGCATAGACATGCGAGCACAATGTGCGCGGCGTAACGTGCGCAGAATGTGTGCAGAATGTGCGGAGAATATGCGCCGAAGGTGTGCAAAATAGGCGAATAGACGCAGCATGTGAGCTGAATATGTGGCAATTGTGTGCAGCATGTGCACCGACCTTACGTGCTCTGCTCCCAAGCAAGTGACGCACGGGCTGTATTTGTCAAGTCAAGTCAAGTTTATTTCTATAGTGCTTTTCACAACAGACATTGTCTTAAAGCAGCTTTACAGAATTTAACAGTTGAGGTGAACGAGGTGTGTTTGTCCCTGATGAGCAAGCCATGGTGAATGTGGCAAGGAAAAACTCCCTTAGATGTTATGAGAAAGAAACCTTGAGAGGAACCCGACTCAAAAGGGGAACCCATCCTCATTTGGGTGATATCAAGAGTGTGATTATAGTCTTTAAACAATACAGAACACTGAAGAGTGAGAACTAACATGAGCACTGGAATGTAAGATTATGAGTAATTCTTAGTCTTTAACACCAGATGTAGCGCAATTCACATAATTTCACCAGCTTGTGTCCAAATATAGTTTTGCTGATGTGACACGTTTTACCTAAATGAGTGAATAGGCAGTGGTTCGGGATTTTATCCACAGTGTTTCTGCTATTTGGGTGCATTTGATATTGTATGAATCGCAGTGTGTTAAATATATTTCTATGCTTTTTGTTGTAGAACATAGTGAATTGAAGTGAAAATGATAATACAAAGTGAGTGTCAAGTGACTGTCAACTTGTTGGTTGATCAGAAACATGCCTACCACACTTTTAGGTAATAAACACCAAAAGTAATTATACACTTGCACAGTAATCTCATTTTAAATTACATTTTGTGCACAGTCGGACCGATTGCTTGCTTTTATTTCTTTCGGACATTTACCCCTTACCAAAAACCTGTAAGGGGACAAACACACACAGAGCGCTTCCTGAACAAACAGAAGCTAGCGTCTGCTCCACTGCATGCGTGTTTTATAGCTTCCTGGTCGTGACGTCACCCCATTGGTGACGTCGTGCCTCTCCGTTGGATGGATTGCACATGTTATTCAGAGCGTGGACAACGTGGAAGCGCTCCCGAATTGTTGTTGACGCAGCTAGAGTTCCTGAAACGCAACTGGGCTTCATGACAAAGTGCCTAGATGGAAGCCTATTCTCAGTGCAAGACACATAAAATAATTTTCTTTTTTTTTTTTTTTTTTTTTTTGCAAATTCCCAGCAGGCTTTTATGTGTCATGAACTGAGGAGAGGCTTCCGTCTGGCCACTCTGCCATAAAAGCCCAGATCAGTGGAGCATTGCATTTATGGTTGACCTTTTCTCTTGAGCTCAGATATGAGCATAGAATTTTTGGTTACCTCTCTTATCAAAACCCTTCTCCACTGATTGCTCAGTTTAGCTAGGCAGTAGACTCTAGGAAAAGTCCCAAATATCTTTCATATAAGAATCATGGAGGCCACTGTATTATTTGTAGGCTTTCCCAGAGCTGTGCCTCGATACAATCCTATTTTTGAGCTCTGTAGCCATTTCCTTTGAACTCATCGCTAGGTTTTTGTTCTGATATGCATTTACAAGTATTAAACCTCATGTGTAGGAAAGGTACAGTTGTGTACCTTTCCAAATCCTATTAAATCAATTAAATTTGCCACATGTGCACGCCAGTCAAATGTTTTAAAGATGATCCAGAGAAATGGGATGCACCTGAGCTCAATTTCTAATGTGTCATAGCAAAGGAAATAAGACCTGACACATCAAATTCTCATACAGAATATATGTTGGACTACACATCTTAAATTGTAGCCTGCTGTACTTTTTAGGCTGAGAGAGTGAAAGTGAGTAGAAATGTTATATAATAGTGAGCAAACTTTTGCCATCTTTACAGCACATTAAAGATGCTGAACAGAAATAAAACAGTCCACATAAAGCAAAATAGGTCAGTTAGCTCAAAGTAGATCATTGCAAAAGCTCATAAACATCTGCCTGTCTGTGTTTTCACTATTTTTTAACATTTTAATATTTTTGCATTAGAAGCCTCAATTTTACACTGGCTCTACAGCCAGGACTGAATCCTTGCACTGCCACAGTCTGGTTTCTGTAACTACTCTGCAGTTAGTTTTTTTGTTTGTTTGTACTCCATCATACACTGATTAGCCATTTTTACATTTAGACTCCACTGACTACCCTCAAAGATTCATGCTTTTATAAGATCCATGTGTCGATTTGAGTGTCATTTAAGTACCAATACTGCAATGATAAAGAAATGCATGTAGATTGTAAGTCAAATGACTAAATATCAACTCAATTTTTGATTTACAGTATAACCTTATAACTTGTCCCATGTCATATGTAAAGAACTGCATTCCGAGCTGTTTATAATTACAGTATGAAGCAATGCAGCTATAGTTAAAGCTTAAAGTTTTACCATGTGCTTTGATATGACACATGAACAACACAGGATCCAAAAGGCATGGGTTAATGATGCCATTTATCTTGTTTAATCTATACATAATAGTTTTTTTATAGTCTATAATAAGATTTGAATACAGGCACGCACATTTATTCTTTCATTTAACAGTAGATTTACATGATCAGGAGTAATTAAAATAAAATAAAACATTTCTAAACCTCCATTATTGAATCTGTTAATTTTGCCCAGTCAACTTGGCTGTGACTTTCCAATGGCATTATTTACGCATTGCATATGGCTTTATCTCAATATTGTTAATTTCACTAATTAAATAGCACTGGAATATACTTTCTGTGGGTTTGTACTGTCAACCATCATTGCTACAGTATATAGCCATTTTAAATGCTGATATCATTGTGCTATAGGTTAACCCCCCTGCCAAAGCATTTAATTAGGATTTTGATTCTTTGTGATATTAGTATAAATATATTTAGTAAAATTTCTGCAGGCTGATCTTTAATTCAGTTGCTCATTATAGCATTTTTTCCACTATATATAGTTACTAGCTGAAAGTACCCGTGCTTCGCTACGGAAGGCAGAACGCTAAGCAATATGGCAATAAGCAGTAAGCACTGAGCAGGACTGGATGATCAGAGATCAGAACGTAACGTCAACAAATAACGTACTACCCCTTTGTAGTACCGATACAGGGCAAACTACTTTGAAAATAATTTTTATCATGCATCTAACATCTAATAAGAAACAATGTAGTAAGTTTCATTAGGATCCGTAATGTTATTTCGAAGAATTTACAATGCATGAGAAATCGCGTTTTTCGCGAGTTAGCCGCGATCCAGGGCGAATTTTTCAAAACCCTTTCTTAGTGAGCACCTAAGACCCAAGAGGAAGGTATGTTCCAAATTTCATTGCAATCCGTTCAGTGGTTTTTGAGATTTCGTGATGAGTGAGTGAGTCAGTCAGTGGTATTTGAGCTTTATATATATATAGATAAAGACACACGCCTGCAATCCTGAATCTCGTTTTATCCTGAATCTGTATTTTATTTACATGATTCTCTTTTTTTTTTCCCTCTAACCCCTCTCTTTTTCTTCCCCTTTACTTCCAAGGCCACTTTTTGTATTTGGCAGCCACTCCAGTAGGCCTAAAAGGGGATAAAGCTCATATGAGAAGTTTTGTATATAAAGAGTCCAGCGCCACCTGCAAACTTGCTTTCTGGTACTACATTTCCCACAAGGCGACAGGAATCATTCGTCTCTTCTTAAAGGTAAAACATTTCAAACACTTCAAAGTGAGTTCCTGTAATTTCAGCCAGAAATATGTTTATGTAAAAGGAGGTGAAGGGATGTTACCAATAAAAAGGTAGGATATAACAGCTCCATGCATTGCTATTATGATTTTTTCAGAAATGTCTTAATGTGTTGTAATTGCAGATCACAGGATCTGTTAGCTGAATGTATCTTAGAATTAGTGTTAGAGGCAATTAAGCACACGTTTATTGAAAAGAAAGGTTCTTGGTAATTCTTGATGTACACAGGAAGATTATGATGGGTTCAACAGCAGTCAGTGTGGGTTTTACCTGCACATTGTTCTTCACATACATTCAGTGCATGGAAATGGGACACACAAAACACGCACACAAACACATTCATGACACCTGACCTACAGTGAAATTCTTAACCTGAGTGTGGGAGAGCGTATGGATTCAAGGAAAAAGGAACGCCACGACAGGACAGTGTCAGAGTCAATAAGGTCACTTTTATTGAGAGTTGCTTTATATTCTGGTGCTCAGTGTCTCAGCCACACTTCCCTGGCACACACACCACACATCCTCGCGCTCCTCCTTAAATGTCCCCACCGATCACTGAAAGAGAGAGAACACTCATTAGTCATTATTTGCTTCAGGTGAGGCATTCCTGTGTCTACCTGCTCCCGGCCTCGCCCTCCATTCACAAACCGGCGCTCGGCCACGCCCCCGCTGCCACACTGAGTATCCAAAACATACACAGTATCCAAAACACCCTAAAATGTAACCCTTGTTCTTCTCAGTCAAGTTTTTTAGTTATTCCTCAGACTTGTTTATTCTGAGTAATGTTTTTCTCTTCTTAGAGAATTTGCTACCAGCTATATTTAACAAACTTGACTATATATTATTATTATTATTATTATTATTATAATATACATTGTATTATTATTATTATTTGTTTCTTCTTCTTCTTCTTCTTCTTTCGGCTTCTTCCATTAGGGGTCGCCACAGCGGATCATCCGTTTCCATAACCCCCTGTCCTCTACATCTGCCTCTTTTAAACCAACTACCTGCATGTCTTCCCTCATCACACTCATAAACCTCCTCCTTGGTCTTCCTCTTTTCCTTCTTCCTGGCGGTTCCATCCTCAGCATTCTCCTACCGATATACCCCATGTCCCTCCTCTGCACATGTCCAAACCATCTCATTCGCGCCTTCATTTACCTTGTCTCCAAAACGTCCTAAATGCGCTGTCCCTCTAATAAACTTACTTCTAATCCTGTCCATCCTCGTCACTCCCAACGAAAACCTTTAGCTTTGCGACCTCCACCTCCTGTTGTTTAGTCAATGCCACTCTCTCTAAACCATACAGCATAGCACATATGTGTCAAACTCAAGACTCATTTTATATAGATCTATTATTATTGTTATTAAAGGCCCGGTGATATGAAGCGCTGATAACACACAAACTACAGATCCCATAATGCAGCGCTTCAGCTGCCTTGCCGAACGCTAGGCTACCTGGGAACATTACAGCGTCAATCAAGTCGAGCTTCTGTTGATGTATTTAACCCTATTGTAAAGTTATTGTGAAGCCCCTCACAATGGCAAAGAGAAAAGTTGATTCTGAAAACAGAGCCTTTCAAAACCGATGGGATTCTGAATAGATGTTTACTGACACTGGCGGTAAACACGTGTGTCTTATTTGTGGAGCGAATGTGGCTGTAATTAAGGAATTGAATCTAAGACGCCACTACAAGACAAAACATCAGGAGAAGCTGAAAAACCTGAATGCAGAGCAGAAGATACAGAAAGTAGGAGTTAAAGAAGAATCTGACATTTCAGCAGACATTTTTCACCAGAGCAAAATCACAAAGTGAAGCTGCTTGAAGAGCTGCATGATGGTGTGCAACAAAATGGCATAAGAGCAAAAGAAAACTGAATGTTTTGATTTGTTGTTATGTTAACTTTTGCTGAAAAGCACAAATTTTAATATTTTCAGGGGTTTTTTGCAGCATGTTTTGAATTTGTATAATTTTGATAGGAGATATTTTTATGGAGAGCAAAATATTTTTAAGTTATTTAAAGTTTTTTATTTTTTTTTATAAAATGGCATAAGAGCAAAAAATCTGTTTTGATTTGTTGTTGTTTTAACGTTTACTTAAAAGCACAATTTTTATTTATTTTTCAGGGTTTTTTCGCAGCATGTTCATATTTCTAATTTGTATAATATTGACAGGAGATATTTTTATGAAGAGCTAAATATTTTAAGTTATTTAAAGTTTATTGTAATTTCCGGACTATTAAGCGCACCCAAATATAAGCCGCACCCACTGAATTTCACAAAGATTTTTATTTTGAACATAAATAAGCCGCACCTACATTGAAACTAATGAACTTTACACAGGCTTTAATGAAAGACAGTGTCTGTTACACGGCTTGTATCTAAACAGTAGCCTACCAAGAAAGTCATTGTTAACTGTCTTCCTCCTTCCTTTCACAACAATTTCTCTCGAGAGTTTTTCTTTTGGCATCGTCGTGCGTTTAAAAATCACCATCGGTGAAGCTTTTCTCCCGATGCCGTGCAGCTCAGAACACAGGTGAAGTGCGTTTTTTCATGCCTGGTTGTTTTCAGCGTGACGAATGATTCGCATTTCCTGTTGACAGTCCGAGTGAGCGGCAGGTCAAACGTCAGAGGAACCTCATCCATATTTATGATGTGGTGCGGCCCGATTCAGTGGGAGCGCATCTGATTTGATATAAAGAGTTTCATTGGTTCACCTGAACCCGTTCGGCAATTTAATTGGTCTAATGTTATGGGGCTCAGTGTTTTGGCTTGAAGTTTGTGAAACCGGGAAACACCCAGGAAAAATCCATATATTAGCCGCTTCATTGTTTAAGCCGCGGGGTTCAAAGCGTAGGAAAAAAGTAGCGGCGTATAGTTCGGAAAATACGGTAAGTTGATTTATTCTGGAATAATATTCCTGTCTGTTTTAATTCATATTTATGTTAAAAAAACATTTAGTTTTAGTGTGTTCAATAAATGTTCTGTTCGGCCCGCGACCTAACATTTGCTTTGAGTTTTGGCCCCCTGTGCAATTGAGTTTGACACCCCTGACATAGCAGGTCTCACCACAGTCCTATAAACTTTGCCTTTCACTCTTGCAGATCCCCTTCTATCACAAATCACTCCTGCCACTCTTCTCCACCCACTCCACCCTGCCTGAACTCTTTTCTTTACTTCTCTAACACACTCTCCATTACTTTGCACTGTTGACGCCAGGTACCTGAACTCCTCCACCTTCTCCACCTCTTCTTCCTGCAACTGCACCACTCTACTCCACTGTCTCATTCACACACATGTACTCTGTCTTTCTTCTACTGACTTTCATTCCCCTTTTCTCCAGCACGTACCTCCACCTCTCCATGACTCTTCTCCACCTGCTCCTTACTTTCACTACAAATAACAATATTATCCGCAAACATCATAGTCCACGGAGACTCCTGTCTGACCTCGTCCGTCAACCTGTCCATCACCACTGCAAACAGGAAAGGGCTCAGAGCCGATCCTTGATGCAGTCCAACCTCCACCTTGAACCAGTCTGTCATTCCTACTGCACACTTCACTGCTGTCACACTGTCCTCATACATGTCCTGCACCACCCTCACATACTTCTCTGACACACCTGACGTCCTCATACAATACCACAGCTCCTCTCTCAGCACCCTGTCATACGCTTTCTCTAAATCCACAAACGCACAATGCAACTCCTTCTGACCTTCTCAATACTTCTCCATCAACATTCTCAAAGCAAATAACGCGATTGTGGTGCTCTTCCTCGACATGAAACCATACTGTTGCTGACAGATGGTCACCTCTTCTCTCAGACTGGCTTCCACTACTCTTTCCCATAACTTCATGGTGTGACTGATCAAATGTATTCCCCTGTAGTTACTGCAGGTCTGCACATCTGCCTTATTCTAAAGATTGTTACAAGCACACCCCTTCTCCATCCACTTGTGGAGCATAAGCACTGATGACATTTATCACAACCACTTCAACTTCCAACATCACGTTCATCATCACCCTGTCAGAAACCCTTCACCTCCACTACACTCTTACTGTACTCTTCCTTCAGAATCACCCCTACACCATTTCTCTTTCCATCCACACCATGATAGAACAGTTTAAACCCCCCTCCAATGTTCCTGGCCTTACTCCCTTTTTACTTGGTCTCCTGAACACACACCATATCTACCTTTCTCCACTCCATCATATCAGCTATCTCTCTCCATTTACCAGTCAAGTACCCACCCTAACCTCCACTCTCCTCTACTTTTCCTTTCCCTGCTGTCTCTGTAGACGTCTTCCTCCTCTCCTTCTCCTCCTTTGCCCAACAATAGCCCAAATTCCACCGGTACCCTGTTGCATAACGATACCTGTGGCGGTCGTTGTTAACCCGGGCCTCGACCGACATGTTTTTCGTTGGATGCCCTTCCTAACGCAACCCTCCCCATTTATCTGGGCTTGGGACTGGCACTAAGAGTGCACTGCCTTGTGCAACCCTAATAGCTGGGTTTTATCATTATTTATCATTATTTTAGAAAAGCAGCAATTCAAAAGCCATTGTTATTGTGAAGAACATCCAAATGTCCATACAATATCAAAATTGTTTCTCATGGTAATGCCAAAATCAGCACTTCTCTATGGTCCTCATCAGCCACCGCACCTCACCAGATCATGTCAAATAACTGTTACATTTTGTTTAATGAGCACAAGTATTTAAGTTACATTTAGTACCTGATTCATAATCTATCTTTTTGTCATTCATTGTTTTCAGGTTATAGTATGCCGTAGTTCATGCCTGTCCTCATGCTTCGAAATCCTAGTTCATGTTTTGATATAAAATTTGCGAGACAATTCTCAAATTATACGTTGCAGATTCATTTTCTGTTACAGCACTGGAAACAATCGCTACAACTGTAAATTTATATTTGCAGTTATAGTTTATTTAGAACACCTTATTGTTCCTGTAGTACCAGCTAATGCACAGTGACTTGTATGGCAGACACTTTACCTTATCAACAATCATTTAATGATTACAGTAATTCCCCATTTATCATGATGGTTACGTTCCAAAACTGCCCACAATAAAAGAAAAAACGCGATAAGCGGATGCCACCCCAAAAATGCAATTTTATGTATACAGTACTGTATTGTATTAGCATTTTACTTCATTTTATAATTAATAATTATATTTTTATTAATACATTTCATTATTTCAACATGAAACTCAACTTCAACATAAAAACAATTCCCTATATATTTTTTGGTCTATTGTGCTATCGATGAGAGACTGGGAAAATCAGCCAAACAAATTCGTTATGTGGAAAATGCATTTAAACCGATAAACCAGGGGGCATGAGATTCAAACCACGGTTAAGCGGGGGGTTTACTGTATATTATTTTTATTAGAAATAGTAGTAGTACTAGTCATAAAATAAAATAAAAACATATTGTATAGTAAGACTGCTATAGAGCATACACATGTTTGTTTAACATTTACTAGAAGAGAATTTTAGATGTCAGCTCTTTATAATAGTCAGTAAATTTGCCAAAACAATAAATTCTTCAGGACAAAGGTGTTGTTCTTGTTTTTGTTTCATTAACTTCAAAAAAAGAGAGAAATAAGACACTGGAGAACAAATAACTGTATTTAGTTGTTATAATGTAAACCATAACAGCATGGACAACGTGGGACTGATTTCCAGCCCAGAAATTTTATCTGAACGGCCCACACACTCACTTGGGATGTCCAAATATTGACAAATCCACTGTTTAAACGTTTCTGACAATTTGTTGTTTAAAATATTGCACAGTAGGCACTGGCTGTACAACACAAATTAAATAAATACTGCGAACAAAATAAATGGCCCAAAATAAATATATCTATAGCTAATTTCAAATGATGACATTGTTCATTACATTAAGTAATAGCTTCAATAAAATAATTTTAACGTTTTGTGCTTTTGTATTTAACAGTCACTAAACATACACAGTAGGGCAAGTAATGCAAATATAAATTAGGCTTTCCAGAGACTACAAAAAGAGCCAATCTGTTTCACACTAAAAATGCCAAATGCATTTCCCAGCAAAGTAAAAATAAAAATGTTCAATGCTAAATATGCTGAACACTGACCGCAGCTTGAAGATGAGAGAAGTATGGGTGCTCTAGAAATTGTAGTTTGTCAAGTGACAAGGATCTCATGATTTAAAGCAGTTGAGTATCTATTATATTAGCATACCAGTAGAAGCATGGAGATGTTAAGGAGAGATGGCAGTGGAGTTTTTTTGGAAGGTGAGAGGATGCCTGAGGAATGGAGAAGGAGTGTGCTGGTACCAATTTTTAAAAATAAGGGAGACGTGCAGGCCTGCAGTAACTACAGGGAAATTAGGTTGATCAGTCACACCATTAAGTTATGTGAAAGAGTAGTGGAAGCTTGGTGGAGAGGAGAGGAGACCATCTGTGAGCAACAGTGGAAGAGCACTACTGACGCAATATTTGCTTTGAGAGTGTTGATGGAGACGTATAGAAAATGTCAGAAGAAGTTGCATTGTGCATTTGTGGATTTAGAGAAAGCGTACGACAGGGTGCCAAGAGAGGAGTTGCGGTACTGTATGAGGAAGTCAGGTGTGTCAGAGAAGTATGTGAGGGTGGTGCAGGACATGTATGAGGACAGTGTGACAGCAGTGAAGTGTGCAGTTGGAAAAACAGACTGGTTTAAGGTGGAGGTGGGACTGCATCAAGGATCGGCTCTAAACCCTTTCCTGTTTGCAGTGGTGATGGACAGGTTGACGGGCAAGGTCAGACAGGAGTCTCAATGGACTATGATGTTTGTAGATGATTTTGTGATTTGTGGTGAGAGTAGGGAGCAGGTTGAGAAGAGCCTGGAGAGGTGGAGGTACGCACTGCCGAGAAGGGGAATGAAAGTCCATAAGAGTAAGACAGAGTACATGTGTGTAAATGAGAGGGAGGACAGTGGAGCGGTGCGGTTGCAGGGAGAAGAGGTGGAGAAGGTGGATGAGTTTAGGCACCTCCGGTCAAAAGTGCAAAGTGATGGAGAGAGCGTGTTGGAGAAGTGAAGAAAAGAGTGAAGTCAGGGTGGAGTGGATGGAGAAGAGTGGCAGGAGTGATTTGTGATAGAAAGGTATCTGCAAGAGTGAAAGGCATTGACTAAAAGACGAGGCAGAGTTGGAGGTGGCAGAGTTGAAGATGCTGAGATTTTCAACGGGAGTGACGAGAACAGACAAGATTAGAAATTAGTTCATTAGAGGAACAATGCATGTAAGTCATTTTGGAGACAAGGTGAGGGAAAGAGGTGGCAAAAGTACACACATCCTTCACTTAAGTAGAAGTACAGATACTCATGTTTTAAAATACTCTGGTAAAAGCTGAAGTACTGACTTTACTTTTTTTTTTATTCAAATTAAAGTAAAGAAGTTTGGGCTCTGACATGAACTTAAGTAAAAAGTACCAATTACTATTACCTATTTTAGTGTAACGCTGGTAACTGGACCTCAAGTCATATTAGTATTAGGGGTGTCAATCGATTAAAACATTTAATCGTGATTAAATGCATGATTATCATGAGTTAACTCGCAATTAATCGCAAATTAAACGTACATTTTCATCTGTTCTAAATGTACCTTAAATTAATACTTTTAAAGTTTTTAAAAACTCTAATCAACATGGGCATGGACAAATATTTATGCTTTTATGCAAATGTATGTTTATTATTAGTGAAACCAAAATCAACATAGAGCATGAAGACAAAATATTCTTGCAAATGTTTAAAATTATCGTGTTTGAAATTACGTAAATAATCAGGACACCAAAAGAAACCTTTGCTATGTTTCCACAAGGAAGGCTAATGAGGTGACACTGGAGAGAAACTGTACCTCTTCTAACTTTCATACGGATTGTATAATCAGAGAATATTTGTTTTCACTGTGAATTGGTTTATTTAAATGTAGACACTTTGAGCTTTCTATTCATATATTTATTATGTGTGTGAGGCAAGTATTCACTAAGGTTGTTTTATTTATGTATCTGCGTGAAGAGATGACGGAGAGAGAGAGAGATGACACAGCGAGCAACCTGTCTGTTTTCTTTATTTTACAAAAGCACTGCGTTTTTTTGTTATTATGATTGTATACAAATAAAGTAAACCCGTTACGGATTTGAATGATGCATTCCTCTTATCTGTACAATCAAAAAAACGAATTTAAGTTTGTTTCGGTCATTATGAGGAAAAAATGCCACAAAATGCGCCACGCATTTGTCGACCCCAGAGGGTAATTGTGCGGGAAGGACAAGGAGGAGGTTTATGGATGTGGTGAGGGAAAAGCTGCAGGTAGAGGCAGATGTAAAGGACAGAGTGATATGGAGACGGATGATTTGCTGCTGAAAGAAGAAGAGGAGTATCTAATAGGGGTGTAGTTATACACGTATTCGCACCCAAATTTTTGCGGTACAGGGCTTTCTGTTTTTCGGTACAGGACTTGAACCGAATGCAATCCTTTTTACATGCGGAACATAGTTAATATCTGAGTATTACTAAGTGGTGGACCGCAAGTTTGTTTAGTCTCCGCCTCACACTTTGAGTGCATTTTTCAAATTATCATTATTAAACATACACAATAGGGGTATAAAAAAGAAACTAGAGTTAGCGCAGTGTCACTGTAGCCACTCACTGCGTACCGGAAATAAGATTTGTTTTGCGCATGCATGAGAACACTAAAGAATCCATAGCGCTAGCATTAGCCGCTAGCCACTTCCTGTTTAGCGGCTAATGCTAGCACTATGGATTCTAGCTAGCACTAGCTAGCAAACTATGTCCAGTTTCAAGAATTTCTCTTGAAAGGACAAAATCCTGACAGTCCCACATGTTGAGGGAGGGAATTAATGAATAATAAAAGGAATTAAGACATTTGTTAAAGTATGCTGAAATAATTAGATCATATCGTTAGAAAATTAAACACACAAACAGACACACCCAAATACACTTAGACTTACATCCAAACTGGGTCTAACAAGTTGTTACTATTTAATAAAATTTCTCCATTTCGTTAATTTTATTTAATCAATTTAATTTGTGACATTTTTTTCATGTAGACTGTAAACTGTTGATGTTCACAAATTAATAATAACAAACGGTGTTAATAAAAAACAACAAGCAATTTTATGTTTTGCATTTCTTCCCCCTAACTGTACTGAAATTGAACCAAACAGTGACTTAAAAACTAAGGTTCTTACAGAACCATGAATTTTGTGTACCATTTCACACTTAGTATCTACTATATCTTTTTTCTCTCTAGATAATTTGTATTTATATCATTTGCACTGGGATGGTCACACAACAGTCATTGCTGCAGTAGTGAGTATGCAGTGCTACACTGTGTGTAATAGATACCTGTCTCACCAGCTGCATTGCTTGTTTTGCTGTCTCAAATTTGGCATATTTACAATACTTCTAAAACGTCTTTAATCTGGCTTTTTTCCTCTCCCACTTCTTTTTGCTCTCCATATTTAATAAATCCTGAGTGTTCTTTGGTTTAACAGTAAACCTTTGCATTTGTCATGTGACCAGCCTGGAATCAATCGATCTATTCGGGATCTCAAAGGACCATTTTCATTGTTTTGTTGCGTAGAGTATGGAGAGGCAGGAGCGTAATCGATAAACTACAAGTGTGTTAACTTTGTCTCAGTCTACCTGCACTATTTGCTTTGCCAACAATGGGATGAGATTTGTGGCAATAAAGCACTGAAGAACAGAACTGAAATGTGCATGGGGGAGAGAGTAAACTGCTCAGAGGGCAGCTGCCATTGCTGCAACATGTATCTCATGTGTAATTAAAAAGTAAAAAAGTGTGACATGTAATGATGCTTTCCGAATAAATTCAGATTTGTAATCACTGGTATATATACGTACACACACACACACACACACACACACACACACACACACACACACACACCCGTATAGTGTATAGTGTAAGAGGGAATCCCACCTGGCCACCCGACACAGATTTGTGTGTTATTCTTACAACATTACTGCCCACAATAAACATCATAAAGGCTCAGAAGAGATGCAATTATACAGCCATGATAATGCCATATGAGACACTGCTATTGCATCTTCAATTCATACGTAATACAGAATACAGAAATATATGACATGAAAAAAAGAGAACAATAAAAATTTCTTTCCATGTCTTCTTGTATGTTTTGCTGTTTTCTTTGTCTGTCTGGTTTCAGTCTGAGACCCTGTTCTGGGTAATCTGAAGATCTTAAAGCAGCTTTGCAGCTCAGTTTGTGCAATCTGTACAGAGCACTGAGCCATGCCAACTTGTCCATGTGTTTATCTGGTCACCCAAACACCAGAGCAGCCTTCCACTACCATCTGGCCCTGCAGTTTAGATGGGAACATTCCCAGACGTGTGTGTGTGTGTGTGTGTGTGTGTGTGTGTGTGTGTGTTTTCTCTCAGTTTGAATTTCATTGATTTCGTCTTCATGTGACAGGAATCATATAAGGTGCAGATTGTGAAAAATATTATTATTGTATTATTAATTTGTTTTGTTTGTTTTACGTTCAGTAGTTAATAGATCCCGAATTGTTGTAATTCAGAAGCTGGAGTGAAATGCAGAGTTTTGTTTCTGTGAGGTGTTTTGTGTTGAGCATAATGAAAATGAGAATTTAAATGCAGCTTAGCATATTCATGAGACAATAGAAAGAACTATGACGGTCGATAGTGTGTGTGTGTGTGTGTGTGTGTGTGTGTGTGTGTGTGT
>JAAIIK010000189.1:419100-430283 GCA_014706435.1 Silurus glanis | reverse complement strand
GTGTGTGTGTGTGTGTGTGTGTGTGTGTGTGTGTGTGTGTGTGATTTGCTGAAATAAATTTACTCCCTCAGCTCTTGCGTTGTATCAACCCAGTAACTCAGATAATTAGAATAACAACACATTAGTCAAACTGTCTCTCTCTCTCTCTCTCTCTCTCTCTCTCTCTCTCTCTCTCTCTCTCACACACACACACACACACACACACACACACACACACACACACACACACACACACACACACTAAGCCTATCGCTTTCCCTTTCCATGTTCTATTTCACACTCTTCAGTTTCAAACAACCAATAACATATGATATTAAATGGCATTGATTGTCAGAGGACAGTTTCACAGCAGTTACATTTTTCTCTAAGTAAAGTGTGTGCTATGTTGTGATCGGACAGGATTATGGCCATTAACTATAGACATAGGGGTGGTGGTAGCCAGTGTTGGGGGTAACGCGTTACAAGTAACGTGCGTTACGTAATAATATTACTTTTCTGGAGTAACGAGTAAAGTAGCGCGTTACTTTATAAATTTACACACTAATATCTGAGTTACTTTTTTAAAAAAGTAATGTGAGTTACTTTTCAGTTAAATACATTTGCATAAAAAAATAAATACTGAATTAAAATGAACGTAGTCACGTAGAATCGCGCACTCATACGTGCGAGCAGCGGGAACAGAAGCTGGTCAGAAGCGGAGATCGCAAACTAGGGATTACATTACTGCGATGGAAGTATTCTTATTATTTTGAAATAGTCGAGGAAAAGGAGAAAGGAATAATGGTTAAGTATAGATTATGTGTTGGTGAAAAGCTCTTGTCAACTGCACAAAATACCACTTCAAAAAAAAAAAAAAAACATCTGCATGCAAAGCACAGCACTACAGATGTGTGTGTGTGTGTGTGTGTGTGTGTGTGTGTGTGTGTGTGTGTATAATGTTGAATATATGTAACATTATGCAATGTTGCATATATGGAAATGGAGACAGAAATATAGAAAACTTTTGCCGACTTTCCACCACTGCAGATCTATAGACTGCTCAGAATAAAAGTTTTCCGTGGGAGACACATGTACGATGCCATCGCAGCGGAGAGAGAGAGCAAATTCACAGCTCATTTGCTCTTTGTGGGAAGATAAACTGCCACGGTCACTGATAATAGCGCGAACTTTGTAAAAGCGTTCAGAATGTTTCAAGCTGATGATGAACCAGAGAATGATGTAGACGAGGACGAGGTCATATTTACGGAATTGCACGTTACATTACTGATGGCGAAGGCAGATTGAAAAGCAGTGTACAGAAGTGCGACTGGAAAGTGTGCAGCCTTGTGGTCAAAATTTAGTCGATCATCTTATTGTTCTCTAAGAAGTTATTAAACATTTTAAATGTTTAAGACATGTCTTTTGCCCTAATATAACTTATTTCTTAATGGCAATTATCTATATTACACCTGTTACACCTGTAAGGCGTGAAAGAGATACAAGTAACGCAAAAGTAACGCAAAAGTAATATAACGCGTTACTTTCCATAAAAAGTAACTAAGTAACGTAATTAGTTACTTTTTTGGGGAGTAACTCAATATTGTAATGCATTACTTTTAAAAGTAACGTTGCCCAACACTGGTGGTAGCTCAGTGATTAGGGCAGTAAACTCTGGAGCTGAAGGTCATGAGATCAAATCCCAGCACCACCAAGCAGCCACTGCTGAGCCCTTGAGCAAGACCTTAACCCTCACCTGCTCATTTCTAAGTTGCTCTGTATAAGGGTAGCTACTAATTATGTAAACTATGTTTAATGGAAACCACTTGGTAACATTTTTGGGGAGGTGGTAGCTTAGCTGAAGGTCGTGAGTTGGCATTACTGGGCCCCTGAGCAAGTCCCCATAGCTACTCAGTTGTATGAATGAGATAAATGTAAAAGTTGTTCTGGATAAGGGTGTCTGCAAAATGCTGTAAATGTAAATGAACTAAATTACCTATCAGGCCCTGAATGTTACGTCACTTATCATTTCACACTTAATTCTTAATTCATACATGTATTGCAATTTCACATTCGCATTATGCTGTTTAGTCGTCCATGTCTAATATTTGATTAAGTCTGCACTTGCGTTTCCTTGCTCCTACTGTAAATCTCTTGAAGGTCTACACCCAATCTGGCTGTTTGTCTACACTTACGTATCGCCTACAGCAGTAATGTTTCTCCCTACACTGCACTAAACCGAGCTCCAGCTTGATGGATTGACTGTACAATGCCCATAACCGTGCAATAATTTTTTTACCCTTTGCTAGACCTCAAGAAGCATAGTTCTGGAGAATGGATCGGCTTGGATTACGACGAATGTCAAAAATGTCAATTACCCAAATATGTTCAAACTGAATCTTAGTATTCAGTTCAACGACTTAACTATACTATTGTTAAACACTGCAGTAGCCAAATAATCATTTCATTTGTTAGGGAAAAAAAAGTCTGAATGCTAACCTGCAAGAGTGCAAGCATTATTTAAACATACAAAATTGTAACATAGTTACAAATAGGCAACCTCACTGCATTCAATAACTGAATTAGAAAATGGTTAGTAATAAACTATCCAGCTAGCTGTGGTGAGTCACGAGTGCTGTATGTTGATATGCTTGTTGATGTAGAATTCTAGGTAGGAAGTAGTCTAGCTGCTAATGTAAAGTAAACTGTCAATGTGCTCAGTGAAAGGTTTTTATTTGTTGTTTTTTAAATTACATTTTTTTTTTAACAAAAAGGTCTTAATATTTGGCATATTAATGTGTTTGTAAATGCCATACAGGTGGGATGAAGACACACTTTTTAAAGTTTTACATTCAATATAAAATACCTAGCATGGGTTTGTTTATCTAAGTCAGAAATTGTGTAACAATACAGAATGTTTAGAGCTTGCTATGACAATGTGCTATAATACTGGTATATACAGTAATAAAGGACATAATATATGTAAAAAAAATATTCTGAAATGTGCCTTTTTGTAGGCACTGGCCACCCACTTTACTTCTGTACAGATGTTCATTTCCTCAGTTTAAACATATGATTTGTTTTCTACATTTTATTGTGCATGAAATTCCTTTCCAAAAAACAAAACAATGGTAAACAATATTTAGCATTTTAGCTTGACCTTCTAGGACAAGTAATTTCACATCTTAATGCAGGGTCTTTAAAATAAAGGGTGAAATTCAGCTAGTGAGTGGCAGGTTGTAAATTATGAGCCAGGCAAAGACTTTTAGTTTCTGGAGCAAAATCCTTAAACCTTTACTTCTAACATGTTTAAATTCTGCTTTATTTATAAGCATTTGCCCAATTAATAATGCATTATAAGACTTGTAGTAGCATTAAGAGTAACAGTCTTAATTATGTACAACAGTCCATTAATTACAATGGCCCGAGTGCATCTGGATTACATTGTGTTGATATTTAACTCCCCATCTTTGCTAGCTTTAGTATAGTGGTCTATTAATTGGGTCTGACAATTCCCAGGTTTTTTTTTCTAGCTTGATGAATGATTCGGAGCAGCACTGTTTCATCCTTAATGGGAAGATTAATGTTCTTATTTTCTGCCCAGGTTTATTTTCTCCCTAATCATTGAAATGGCACACCAAATCTATTGAAACCCTGTTTCTAAATAGCTCTCAGGAATGTGGCTTGTAATATTGTGTTACTGTACATCACACATCTATATTAAATTTAGAGATAAGAATGTGCCTAGCATGAAACTTGGTATACTTGGCTTTTATCTTATTTGACAAAAAATACATGATTTTATTAATAGTGCCACGCTATTACATAACTAGTTACGTGGTCTTGAAAATGAAGCATGTGAATGACACCTGTGTAATGGGACACTACTTTCTGAAGGTATTTGGGGTCATTCAAACAACAAATTCAAACAATGTGTGCCTTAGGTTTGACTTACTGCTATAAGATTTGTGCAAACAGGAACTCGCTGATGTTTCATGATATTAACTGTACATATAAACAACTAAAAAGCACAATATGTTGTTTACTGATAGATTTTTAAAAACTTAATTATTAGCCAAATGCTATGGTGTAAAAATTGTCCAATGGCTTCCAATGGAGCCATATCACATTATCTGTTTTAAGCTACTTTTTCCTGTGCTTTAACTATTATTAGTGTTATGTTAAGCATTTAGCACACTTGCCTAACACTTCCAGGGATCAAATTCTGCTTTCACTTTGTGCAATGTTTGCCTGATCTTGTGCTCGAGGGGTTCCCTCAGGGGTCTTTGTTTTTCTCCCTGAGTTTAAAAACATTTGTTTTCAGTTGACTGGCATTTCCAAATTATGTAAAAAGGAGTGTGTGTGATTGTTGCCGGGAATGTGTTAGCACCCCATCCAGGGTGTCCTTCAATTGTGCCTCAAGTTCCTTGGGATAGGATCCAGGCTACCCCTTGACCCTGTATATGATAAGTAGAATGGACAATGTACGGGTGGATAATATCCTGTTTGAAGTTTCTGATTGTATGTTACATGTGATGATCAGACAGAGAATGAGCTGAAGGAGGTGTGGATGGAGCAGAGAATGATGCCTGAGTGGAGGAGAGCTGAGGTGCCTCTGAGGAACCTGAGGAACTTTGAACTTATCTTTGAGGTAGTGCGTGCGAGAGATGTCAGCGGCGGGGCAGCACTCGACGACCTGCAGTTTATTAACTGTGCACGCAGTGAGTATATACACATACACACACTTGTTCCACTTCATTGTATTTTACCTCATATATCATTGTTTCCCAGTTCAGTGGTTTTGGGTTTTCCCTGCTCCCAGAACACTTGATTTAATTTATGGACTCCACTAGACAGTAACTATCTGATGAGTTGCAACAGGTGTGTTAAATCGCTTACATGTACAGCACAAGGTTGTGCCGTGTCGTGACTTTTATTGTCAGATTTAAGCGTTTGAGATTCGCTACGCTAACTGAGCTCGGTGTTAGCGTTTCTGACTCATTGGCTAATTTGCAAAGCCTTTGTTGCTCTGTTTGTTGTTAGAACAGCGTACTGATGTGTTCAGGTTTTTACACATAGGAAGGCAAGCGAAAAGAGGGTGGAGGAAGGAAGACTAACCCTTGGTGTAAACATTGTAAGCATACCTGTATTGCTTTTAAAGCTTCTGTTAACAATGAAAACTTTGCTTAGATTTGTTAAGTCTGCACTGATACTTTCTCCACTTTTGTGGATGAAGCAAGACATGAACATACCTGTCTCTGTAGAGCTGTAGTGTACAGGCCACTGTGGAATTCTACTGTATATGTCCCTTAGTCATTTAGGTGAGTGATTACGCCCTTCAGAAACATTTCGAGAAAGTTCACTGAGCACACTCGAACCAAGTGTCAACTTTTAATTTCCCTCAAGTCTCATTATTGTTTAATATTCATGTAGTGACTTGACCAGCAGGACTCTTTAGACAGCTCTCAGCAGTGCTTAATAAAATATCATATCACTTGCTTAATTAGCTGATGGAAAAAACACAAGAGTCTTATAAAGCTTAAAAGGCACCTGCACATAAGGACAGGGAAGATGTGTGAGAATGTTTTTTTTTTTTTTTTTGCTGCATGTCAGTCGTAAAAGTTGTGAGTTTGGAAAGTGATCTTAGGAAAGCTTTAAAAGGAAAGAGAAGAGATGTTTACATTTGCACGCTGAACACAGGGTGATTTACAGTATTAGTCATGCATACACTATATAAACAAAGATTTGTGGACACCTCAGCATAAGATTTGTATATGCATTTCGAACATCCCATTCAACATTTAGTCTCCATTTGCTGTTATAATAACCTTCACTCTTATTCAGCTACAAGGGTGTTAGTAAAGTCAGGCACTCAAGAGTTTTCACTCCAACCCATGTAAACTTTATCTTCATGGAGCTCACCTTTAAGAAAGTTATTAATAAAGAAATATCATAAAAAATGTAAATTTCTGAACATTCATTTTGCCATTATTTGTGATAGTCCAGTTACGATGCACAGTTCTACAGTCCTACAACAGACATAATTTGTTTGGGATTATAGGAAGAGGCAGAAAAAAACTGAGTAAGATCCAAGAGAATAGCAACTTTTCCAAAACTCTTGTAGAAATTTTGTCACATAACTCACATAAAACCTGTAAACAAGTGTATTTAAGACAAAAGCTGTTGGTTACACAAATGTTGTGGAAACCTTATTTTAGTATTCACTCTACCACAGTTTGCCAATAGATTTCTTCAAGAGCCTCGGAGATGTTGTCAAGATTATGGGCAAAAATTCCATTTCCCATCAGAGACCGCACCCCACTAATTGATGCTATTGTTTCTTTGTCACTTTGTTACATGTTTTTGTTTATTTTTGTATAATTCCACATTAATGCAATGCAAATAAATGAGTGTGCACTTGCACCCACTTCTCCGGGATATATTCCATTATAGTGCCACAATTCCTATGGATTTAATCTGGCTCAGATCACTGTACTACAACATTACAGAACACTGTACCTAGTACTTATCATGTGGACAGTACTGTATGTTGTAAGCCTTCTTAAGCATAAACATTTTTTTTAAATCTCACTTGATTATTCAAGGAATGGCAAATTGTGCTTAGAAATTTTAACTGCTATTTTCTACTGGCACATTAAATGATTTTTGTACAGTAGCCTATATCCTATTTCTAAATACTATATAGACTTAACTCCATCTCAGGTTTTTTGCTAATGTTATCACCAGGTTCTTTGCCTTTCTGCATCTTACTGTCAGGTTTCTGTTGTAGTTGTCAGCTGTTGGGCCACATAACCACTTAAATTCCATATAATTCATGTTCATGGCTCTTATTTGTACATTTTTGGGTTGTACTTTGCGCAAAACATTTCCTGCATTTATGCGGTTATGCCAGTCCCTGTACATCATTAGGCTATATTAACTAAAGTCACTTTAAATCTAATAGTAATACCATTATGAGTATTTACAAGATCAGTCATGTATAGTATACTGTATGCTATATAGTATGATGATGCACTTGCTTATAGCCGTTTTAAATTATTTCTTTATTAAAGTAAGCTTTCAAAGGAAAATGCTCTCAGGTGTTCAAAGGAAAACGCTCTCATGTGTTTTTTTGTAATAATTCCATTAGCTGAAAAAATACTTAATTTTTTAAAAATTATGTGTGTGTGTGTGTGTGTGTGTGTGTGTGTGTGTGTGTGAGTGTGTGACTGCAAACAAGCAGCCCTGAGGGTATGTTACAATATAAATTACAATATAAAATGCATATAAATATCTGACAGTTTGGGCTTTAAGAGAACATCTGGCTGCTCCCCATGCGCCTTTTTTTTTTTTTTTTTTTTTTTTTTTTTTTAAACTGCAGCTTTTATATAGTAAAACCTAGAAAGTTTTCTTTTTTTCCACAAAATTGATGTTAATGAGCTAATGAGTTATATTTTTAGACATAACATTGATTAGCTCTATTAATAATTAGATCAGCACAAGTAATCTTTTTGTATTCACAGTAAAGCATGACATTTCTTGTGTTTTATCTAGTTTTTATTTGGTTTTAATTTTTATTCGAAAGACTACTCTCGATCTGTGGACATACCTGTATTAACGTTATGTACGTTTCAGGTGGCATACTTCCTGGTTCTTGTCCTGCAGCCTCTGATTTTGTGTGCAACAATGGCAACTGTATCGTTTCCAGCCTGGTGTGTGACAGTAAGGCAGACTGCACTGACGGATCTGATGAGCTGGACTGCAGTGAGACGATTTTCTCCTCGCTTTCTTTTTGACACAAAAGCTGTAAAGTCGCATCTGTTCTATTACACTAAGTGTGTGCAGTAAAAGCTCCAGGATGTTTCTGCAGAATTTGCAATTTGGGTTAGAGACTGAAACTGGTATAAAAAAACATGAACCATGTCTGAGATTTTAATTTGTAACTCATAAATTTGACATTCAAACAAAAACAGATATGTATCCTTATATTCACATTTAACCTTCTAACTCATTTACAAGCCTTGCATGGAAAGGATAAATTTAATACAGTGAACCCTTTGCACAAGAACTTGCTATTCTTTAAAAATACATTCACACAGAAGTCTAACTAATATCTTTTTAATTATATATTTAATAGACAAGTTGCCACATTTTTATGTATAAATTGCACTGTGAAGTTTGACATATACTTTTAGTTACACACACTGATTCAAAGAAAAAAATTTACTCGTAATAATAGAATTAAATAAAGAAATATTACATATGAAAGAGAAGGTAAGCAAACATGAATCCATAAATTTAGAAAATTAAGACCAGTCTTTCAGCAAAGAATGTTTACATAATATAAGAAGATGGACTCATGCAATGTGCAAGTACCATTTGCCACAGAATCTTCTTTTAGTGCTATATATAAATAAATTATATATAAAATTCTATTAAAGCCAGCACTGAGTGATCAATAATTGGCTAATCTGGCATGTCTCAAACAGAGTATCATATATTTTTCGCTATGGCATTTGTCAGCATGTACGTGTGTATAAATCATTTCCAAACCTGTTAAAAACAAATTGAGTTTTTGAGGATAGTTTCAATATCTTTTTATTTAAGCAAGCAATGGTAAGAATAAATGCAGAGCCTGTGTCATTAAAACACATGTAATGTTATTAATCAGAAAACATAATGCATAATTAATGTATAATGTGCCTCTGTGTATGCTTAAGATCAACATATCAGTTACTAAAAGTTTGGATTGTGGATTGTGGATTACATTTAAATTGGGGCAGTGCTTGCTCATAACAGTGGATCTGTGTCTTTTTGTCTTTGTAAGCAATGCATTATGTAAATTTTTATGCTTCCCAGGTGGCTTAGCAGGAGCCTGTAACTTCAACATGCCTGAGGATGAGTGGGAGGCAGCGTGTCAACTGGTGCAAGATCAGGATGACGACTTTGACTGGCAGATCGGACATGGTAATAAACATCAAGGAAGAGGACCATCTACTGATCACAGCCCCGGTAGGTGTTACAACTATGACAGACTTCTGTACCTAATTGTATAGCTTCAGTTAAATGGCACATTCCAAAAGATTCAGTAGATATCACTACAGTTAATAGATTTGGGTCATTTCAAACATTCAGTGCAAGTAGCATCTAAAGGGTTTTAAATAAAAAGAGTTAGAAAAAAAAGGTACACAATAATTGGTGTCTGATTACATGGTTTTAGAGTATAATGGCCGTAAATTATTGATATACCCTAAAAGCATTATTGCAGTTTCTAGGAAGGTAATTGAGGCATTGTAGCATTTTTGTTTAGGATAATCAAAAGATCACAGGATTGAAATTCTTGCATTTAGAGCATTAACCATTCTGAATCATGCACAAAACTGCTGAAAATATTAGCTCTACCACGTAAACTGGAAAACTAAAATATATCGTTACAATAATTGCTCATTTTTAACTTTAAATATATTTTTCATATAAATAGCTAGAGACTTATATAAAAAAGTCCAAAAGTTAGTGTATTAAATGACACTTAACACTACTTGGTACAGAAAAAAAAAGCCAATTCCTTGTGTGCATGTTGTAGATAAATAACTTAATACTCTTATAAAACCAGGTTTGCCAATCCTAGCCCTCTATAATTACATTATATTGTTAATAGTGTGTGAAACCTGGCCTCAAGCTGTTGGCAAAAAGTTGGAAGCACAGAATTGTTTAGAATGTCTTTCATCTAAATGGCCAATTGAACTAAGGGGACAGAGGCGTCTACATATATTCCAGCTTAACAATGCCACTGTGCTCAGTGTAAGTTCTGTGAAGATGTAATTTGACAAGTTTGGAATAAAAGAATGCAAGTGCTTACACTGAGCCCTGAACCCCACTGAAAACCTCGATGAACTAAATGGAGAGGAACCAGGCCTTCTTACCTGACATCAGTGCTTGATCTCACTAATGCTCTTGTGATGAATAAGCACAAATCCCCACAGCCACACTTGCAAATCTAGTGAAATAAGTGGAGATTAATTATAAAAGCAAAGAAGGAATAAAAAAGGAAGTTCACCCAGCACATTTGGGTGTGATGGCCAGGTGTCAACAATCATTTGGCCATAAAGTGTATTGTACCTTGAAATATGAATATTAATTTAATAAAATGATGAATATGATGAATATTACTAATAATACTTTGGATATCATGCTATAGTGATAATATTTGACATTCTTTTCCATGAGTCATTCTTTATAGGTCAAGAAAAGTGGACATTTTATTGTTAGGATTTATCCTGAACACATTCAGGTCACATGAAATTGCATCACCTGATTTCCCAAGGTCACTATGAAACTTCAACGCTGTTAAACACTAAAAGAAAAATGATTCTCCAAACCTGATACATTTTGATAAAAACATTTTAAGTAATTCCATTCGCATTGGATGATAGAGTATTTGTTGTCACTTTCGCACCTTCTTCTTCTTCTTCTTTCGGCTGCTCCCATTAGGGGTTGCCACAGCGGATCATCCGTCTCCATACCACCCTGTCCTCTACATCTGCCTCTTTCACACCAACTACCTGCATGTCTTCCCTCACCACATCCATGAACCTCCTCCTTGGCCTTCCTCTTTTCCTCCTACCTGGTGGCTCCATCTTCAGCATTTTTCTACCAATATAATTCATGTCCCTTCTCTGCACATGTCCAAACCATCTCAATCTCGCCTCCCTCACCTTGTCACCAAAACATCCTACATGTGCTGTCCCTCTAATAAACTCATTTCTAATCTTGTCCATCCTCGTCACTCCCAACGAAAACCTTAACATCTTCAGCTCTGCTACCTCCAGCTCCACCTCCTGTCTTTTACTCAATGCCACTGTCTCTAATCCATACAACATCGCAGGTCTCACCACAGTCCTATAAACTTTCCCTTTCATTCTTGCAGATACCCTACTATCACAAATCACTCCTGTCACTCTTCTCCACCCACTCCACCCTGCCTGCACTCTTTTCTTTACTTCTCTAACACACTCCCCATTACTTTGCACTGTTGACCCCAGGTACCTGAACTCCTCCACCTTCTCCACCTATTCTCCCTGCAACCGCATCACTCCACTGCCCTCCCTCTCATTCACACACATGTACTCTGTCTTACTCCTACTGACTTTCATTCCCCTTCTCTCCAGCGCATATCTCCACCTCTCCAGGCTCTTCTCAACCTGCTC
>JAAIIK010000189.1:404951-418870 GCA_014706435.1 Silurus glanis | reverse complement strand
CCATCAACATCCTCAAAGCAAATAAGGCATCTGTGGTGCTCTTCCTCGGCATGAAACCATACTGTTGCTCACAGATGGTCACCTCTTCTCTCAGCCTGGCTTCCACTACTCTTTCCCATAACTTCATGGTGTGACTGATCAACTTAATTCCCCTGTAGTTACTGCAGGTCTGCAGATCTCCCTTATGCTTAAAGATCGGTACCAGCACACTCCTTCTCCATTCCTCAGGCATCCTCCCACCTTCCAGAATATTGTTAAACAATCTGGTTAAAAACTCCACTGCCATCTCTCCTAAACATCTCCATGCTTCTACAGGTATGTCATCTGGTCCAACCGACTTTCCACTCTTCATCCTCTTAATCGCTGCTCTCACTTCCTCCTTACTAATCCTATCTACATCCTGCTTTACCAACTCCACATCATCCAACCTTCTCTCTCTCTGATTTTCCTCATTCATCAGCTGCTCAAAATACTCCCTCCACCTTCTCAACACACTCTCCTCACTAGTCAACACATTTCCCTCTCCATCCTTTATTGCTCTAACTTGCAGCACATCCTTCCCAGCTCGGTCCCTCTGCCTGGCCAATCGGTATAAATCCTTTTCTCCTTCCTTAGTGTCCAACCTCTTATACAGCTCCTCATATGCCTTTTCCTTGGCTTTCGCCACATCCCTTTTTACCTGCTGCCGCATCTCCTTGTACTCCTGCCTACTTTTCTCATCACTCTGTCGATCCCACTTCTGTTTTGCCAACCTCTTTCCCCTAATGCTCTCCTGCACTTCCTCATTCCACCACCACGTCTCCTTGTCTTGCTTTCTATTTCCAGATGTCACACCAAGTACTTTTCTAGCTGCCTCCCTCATCACTCCTGCAGTAGTTGCCCAATCATCCGGCACCTCTTCACCACCACCAAGCCCCTGTCTGACCTCTTCCCTGAACCTCACACTACACTCTTCCTCCTTCAGTTTCCACCATCTTATTCTTCTTTCAATCCTTACTTTCCTCCTCTTCTTCTTCGCCTCCAAAACCATCCTACAGACCACCATCCGATGCTGTCTAGCTACACTGTCCCCTGCCAACACCTTACAGTCTCCAATCTCCTTCAGGTTGCATCTCCTACACAGAACATAATCCACCTGTGTGCACCTTCCTCCACTCTTATACGTCACCCTATGATCCTCCTTCTTCTTAAAATACGTATTCACCACTGCCATTTCCATCCTTTTAGCAAAATCTACCACCATCTGCCCTTCCACATTCCTCTCCTTAAAACCATACCTACCCATCACCTCCTCATCACCTCTGTTCCCTTCACCTACATGCCCATTAAAGTCTGCCCCAATCACCAATCGTTCTTTCCTAGGTACACCATCTACCACTTCATCTAATTCACTCCAGAATCTTTCCTTCTCCTCCATCTCACAGCCAACTTGTGGAGCATAGGCACTGATGACATTTATCATCATCCCTTCAACTTCCACCTTCACGATCATCACCCTATCAGAAACTCTCTTTACCTCCACTACACTCTTACTGTACTCTTCCTTCAGAATCACCCCTACACCATTTCTCTTCCTATCCACACCATGATAAAACAGTTTAAACCCACCTCCAATGTTCCTGGCCTTACTCCCTTTCCACTTGGTCTCCTGAACACACAGCATATCTACCTTTCTCCTCTCCATCATATCAGCTACCTCTCTCCCTTTACCCGTCATAGTACCAACATTTAAAGTACCAACCCGAACCTCCACTCTCCTACACTGCTCCTTTTCCTGCCGTCTCTGTAGACGTCTTCCTCCTCTCCTTCTCCTCCTTCGGCCAACAGTAGCCCAATTTCCACCGGTACCCTGTCGGCTAACGATACCTGTGGCGGTCGTTGTTAACCCGGGCCTCGACCGATCCGGTATGAAATTCTCATTTGTGATCCGCATATTTGATTTGGCACATGTTTTACGCTGGATGCCCTTCCTAACGCAACCCTCCCCATTTACCCGGGCTTGGGACCGGCACTAAGAGTGCACTGGCTTGTGCCCCCCTAATGGCTGGGTTTGTCACTTTCGCACCAATATCTGCAAAAAAATCTTGTAAAAAAGGTTGTTGTCTGATTTATTGAGATCTGTCATCTTCATATTTTCTTAGATTTAAATATTATATTATTTTATAATAAAATATACATAAACAAATTAGAAAAAAACTATTACATGTTAAATAGTTACAAAGGCTATATGGCTCCAAAATCAATCAATCATTCAATGGTGCTACAGTATATGCTTCATTAATTTGGAATAAACATTAATGTTATTTTTTATCTTATGCAACAATAATAAGCATTTTCAACATACAATTTACACTTGTTCTGCGTGAGATCAGTTATTTTAATATGTGAATTAATAGTCTCTTGTGTATTTGTGGATGCGAACTGGTAGATGGTAGTGGGAGCTACCTGTTTGTGAACTCAACCTTGCAGCGAGAGGGGGATGTTGCTCGTATAATCACCCAGCAGGAGTTTCCTGCCAGTACTGGTGTATGCCATCTGCGCTTCTGGTTCCACATGTATGGCTCCAAACAAATGGGCATGCTGAAGGTGAGAAAAAGAAAGACATGGAGGTATTAGCATGATCTGATCTGAAATATATAGTAGGTCAACCAATTTTAGACAGAGAGAACTGGAAACCCTGAATAACCGTAATCACATGTTCAATATTTACTTCCCAATCCCTTTATCAGTCTCTATCCATCTCTATTTATTACCACGTTTAGTTGAGTAAAGAAAGCTGTACATGTTGTACTTCAGCATATGTCTAAGAAACCTACCATTTTCTTTAAACTTCTAGAAAGAGAAGTAACCTCTTATGTAAAGAGTTTACATGCCATTGGCGACCACTATGCAGTCTGCTTGTGTGCACTGTATAGCAAAGAGTCAGCTCTTTAGAGAGCATCAACGATCTTTACTTTGCTCACTCATTACCCCAAGACACTTCAGCATTTAAGTGCTGAATTGAGTGCATTGAATCAATCAAGATGTGATTGAAGTATAGACTTCAATAGTATGTGTTTTAATAAAAATATAGTGTTGACCATTTAGGCATTACAGCCATTCGTTTTTTACATAGTTTCTACTAATTCACAGGCTCAAAAATAATTGTTTGACAATTGCTTAAAAAGCAGTTTCATGTATATATAGTGCGTTTACCTCAGGATGCAAATCATTGATTCAACAACAGAAAGACCCAATCAGACAGCTAGAATGCATGTGAAAAAAATCATGCCCAGTTCTGGAACTATATGATGTGGAAAGATGAAACCAAAATAATCTTTGGAAAGCAGAATATTATAAGAGAACACTACTACATATAGTACATATACTACATACATCTGTATAGAGAAGGACAGGGAGTGCTCATGATCCAAAGCATACCACCCAATAGTTGCTTAAGGCAAAGAAATGGAGTGCTCTAAATGGTGTAGTCAGTCACCTAACCTAAACCAATTTACTTTGTTTCACTTACTTGAGACAAGATTGAAGATTCACAAACAAGCAACAACTAAATGCGGCTGTATGTAAAGTCCTGGTACAAATTCTCAGGCAGCTATTAATACAAAGGATTTCATTTTTAAGCCTCTGACAATGGAAGAAATACACTATACAATACTAAATGGTTGTGCCATGGTGTATGGTGTAACTTGACTCAGCTTCAGATTTGTACAGACTGGGGTCACATGTTATCTGTGTTATCTTTGTTTTGATAAAATGTTACCATACTGTGCCAAAGCTCATAACATAACTTTATCAGTGAAATAAGAAAACAAGATGATCTTTAGATAGCTGAAGGACCTGAACCTGTTTCCAACTTGAATATTCATTAGAGTAAAAGTGTAAAGCTGCTCCTATGCCATTCTAAGAAGATTTACTGCTACTTTTTATATGATGATAATAAATTTCTCAGGAAGGGAAAAATCATAAAACTGGGAACAGTGGGCCACAATACTCTGAACCTAAAGTTTTTGCATTAAAATCTCCAGGTGCACACAGTGGGCACTAGCGGCATTCCCTTACTTATGTGGGCTGCTAGTGGGAACTATGGAAATGGGTGGCATTACAGTAACGTGCTGCTGTCAAATCCTCATCCCTTCAGAGTGAGTTTTCAGGCTGACGTGGTAGGAAACAATTGGACAGACATCGCCATCGATGACCTCTCATTTACCCAAGAGTGTGCTAAAGGAGGTGCAGTACACATTTCTGATTCCTAATTTTGTAACTACTTGAGTAAATCATTTACATTCCAGACAGCAGAAACAGTGTGCCTTATTAATAGAGTGGCTAATAAAATGTATCTGTCCGGGAAGTGCAATTTCTTGTCCAATGTATGTATGTGAACAGAAAGTCCATAGAGAATGGAAATATTTCAAACTCACCCTTCCAATGTTTTTTACTGTTTCATCAGCTCTTGTCACCCCTGTCCCCCCGACATGTAACTTGGAACAATTCCAGTGCGTCTACTTGTTGGAGTGTATCTCCTTGATTTTGCGCTGTGATGGAGAAGTGGACTGCATGGATGGGTCAGATGAAGAGGATTGTGGGACTGTGCCACCACAAAAAGGCTGTAAGGACACAGAGTACCACTGTGGCAAAAACATGTGCATTCCATCATTGCTGCGCTGTGACAGCGTAGCAGACTGCCCCAACGGCGACGACGAATATGGATGCCGTAAGAGATGCACACACACTCATACACACACTCGTACACACACATACAAGTACATGGAAAGTAAAAACATGCTAAAGTTACGGTTTTTCATGATAGACTATCCAGTGTTTCTTTGCATATATTTTTTTCTTAATGTGTGCAGCTGTTGTACAGTGTGCGTTTGGGGAGTTGGTGTGTGAGGAGACCGCTAGCTGTATTGTTCACAACCAGCGGTGTGATCAGACTGCAGACTGTCCTGCCTTCAAATCTGACGAGTCCAGCTGCAATGGTGAAGCTGAATTTAGATTTTATCTCATAAATAAAGCCAAAATTCATACATACATGCAATACACATACATTATATATATATATATATATATATATATATATATATATATACACACACACACACACACACACACACACACAAACACATTATATACAGAAAGTGTATATTTGTGTAAATTAAGGCTGATGTGAATTTCATTAAAGAGCTTGATATAATTGCTTAGAGTCAGCTATGATCCTCTCTTCGAAACCAGGTGTACTGTTAGTTATGAATTTATGAATAAATTAATTTAATAAAAAGAAATGTGAGCAGACACAGTGTAAATCCTGAGCCTTAAACTAATTAATGATAAGTAATAAGTTTGAGCATTTCCATGTTTTACCTGTTTTCATTATAAGCTCAGGGAGAGTTTGACAGGCAACTGCACTGAGGCAGAGCCTGGTTCATAACCTGGTTCATGCACTGTACCTTATCTGTAGCAGTACACAGTGTTGTGCTTAGAAAATGATGATGTTAATTTAGCATTAGACTAATAGAAAGAATATGTGATGAAACATACAAAAAAGTACTAATTATTCACTGCACTGCTTCTGTATATTTTCTCACCTTTTTGAAAACCGCTGTGATATAATATATTTGAAAACTGCTGTCAATAATTAGTCCAGTTTGGAATCAAGTTTGAAAAGTACAAAGTTTTACTCTAGAGAAAAGACTTGGTGAAAGATTTTGAGACTAAAAACATCTGACATAACTCCTCGGCTGCCAGTCGCTATTTTCCAGGGTTTATAAAAGCTCATCTGTTCTACTTCAAGCCTCAGTGATTTGTAATCTTTGCAAGTACTGCCATGAACAATTTGTTGAGAATAGCTGTAATAAAATATTCCTGAATATGTAAATGCAAGAATTTGTTAGAGTGCATGCAAAGTTACAAAGGAGCTCTTTTGTAATTTTTGTGAGATTTGTGCATAAGTGTGTTAAACATATGTGTCTGGTTTTCAGATTGTCCCACCGGATACTGTCTCAATAATGGAATGTGTATAGTGGAGAAACATGGACCTTTGTGCATGTAAGTACCACACACTACATACAGCACATGAGACAGAATCTTATTTCCCAGGGAATAACCTGCAGTTTGTAGGCTTCAGAATGCTTGCAAGGTTATGTCTTGTTACATACAGTACTGCTTTTAGAAGGGTCAGTTAAACTGATAAATGCAACCTGGATACATACATTCTAAACCACATTTGGAGAGTGGACAGGCATATACATATAAAATATTCTTTAATGAGACAGCAGGCAGACTAATAAAAAAAATCCAAAGTATTCTAAAATCTCAGTATACACTCACAAGCCATCACACTTAGATGCAGCTCACTGGTAAGTGGCGCTATGGTGAGCTATTTTTAGAAAAGGCCTGCAGGCGACTCATGTGGTCCTTGCCGGCAACCTGGTGCACCATGTTGGTGACCCCTGATCTATACTGTATATTAGATTATATTCAACTTTATTGACATTGTGCAAGGTACATGTACAAAGCCAATTAAATGCAGTTAGCATCCAACCAGATGTGCATAAGTGGCATATTTACAATAAATAGCAGTGTGATAAATAAGGGTATGGGGTCCATATGTACAGGGGTGAGGGTGAATAATGTACAGAAGATGCAGTAGGTAATAATATATGTATATATAGTAATATACAATATACTGTGCAAAAATTGTGCATAGATGGACAGGTCGGGAGATAACATGCTCAAATGACATGATATAGTTATGTACAAGTATGAATGTTTGTATGATACAGTATATACAGAATAAATATTGGTGGAATATACAGTAGTGCAGTGATAAGTTATGGATGGTGCAAAAATGCATAGTGGATAAAGCAGTGCAAATAAACACAGAAAGTAACAATGCAGTAGTGTATTTCGACATTGTATGGTGATCAGCTGTTTACTGCAGTTACAGCCACAGGAAAAAAAGCTATTCTTTAGTCTGTTTGTGCGGCTCTGAGGCACCTGTAGCGTCTGCCCGATGGGGGAAGGGTGAATATTCCGTGATTGGGGTGAGAGGTATATTTGATAATGCCCCTCGCAGACATTGTTTCTTGTGAATGTCTTCCAAGGTGGGTAGCTAAGTGCCGATAATTTGTTGAGCACTTTCACCACCCTCTGAAGGGCTTTACGGTCCAAATCAGTGCAGCTGCTATACAACACTGAGATGCAGTTAGTGAAGATGCTCTCAATGGTACAGTGGTAGAAGTTCTTCAGTATCCTATAGCACAGATGGGACTTTTTAAGTCTCCTCAGGAAATACTGTTGTCCCTTTATGATCAGGATAGAAGAGTTCAGAGACCAGGTGAGATCTTCAGAGATATGGACTCCAAGGAACTTAAATCTGGGTACACGCTTTACAGCAGCTCCGCTGATGTGAATGGGAGCTTGAGTGTGATTGCCGGCTCATCTAAAAGTCCACAATGACCTCCTGTGTCTTCTTGGTGTTGAGTTCCAGGTTATTGCCCTCACACCATGCTACTAGGTGCTGAATCTCCTCTCTGTAAGCTGTCTCATCGTTTCCTCTGATCAGGCCTACCACCTACCTGTGAACTTAACAATGCTGTTTGAGGTATAGGCAGGTATTGTACGCAGTCATGAGTGAAAAGGGAGTATAGGAGAGGGGACAATACACATCCCTATTTGAACTATTTGGGCGATAGGCAAATTGGTATGGGTCCAGAGTGAGTGGCAGACAGGCAGACAGGTGGGTAAAGACCAGTCAGACAGGTGGGTAAAGACCAGTCTTCCAAAGCACTTTGCAATGACAGGAGTGAGTGCGACGAAACGAAAGTCACCTAGTTCTGTTGCAGTGGAGTGCTTTGGCATCTGTACGATGATAGCAGACTTAAAGCAGGTGGGGATATTTGCTTAGGCCAAAGACAGATTGAAGATGTCCGTGAAGACCCCAGCCGACTGCTCGGTGCATGCTCTGAGTACACGGCCAGGGATGCCATCAGGGCCAGCTGCTTTCTGTGCATTTACCCTGCCCAGGGTAGCACACACTTCAGAGGTAAAGAGTATGCGTGGCTGCTTACCCGGTAATAGCTCTGCCTTGATGTTCCCCTTTTTTAAACCGAGCATAGAAGGTTGAGCTCGTCGGGGAGTGAAGCATAACTGGTTGGTGGTTCCCCGCTGGGTGGTTTAAGGTCAGTGATGTCCTGAATCTCTTGCCACATGCTTCAGGGTTCAAGTGTTCAAGTGCTGATCAATCTGCTGTTTGTATGCATGTTTAGTTTTGCAAATTTCCCCCCTCAGATTGGGTCTGGCAACGCTGTAGGCCTCCAGAGCTGAAAGCTGTGTTGCGTGCTTTAAGCAAAAGACGGACAGTGTATACAAAGTTTTTAAAAGCCAGCACTTTTGCAGGCTACCTCTAGCATGCGCATTAAAAATTGTATGCTTATACTCTAGCAAAGGGGTCACCAACATGGTGCCCGCGGGCACCAGATCGCTCGCAAGGACCACACGAGTCGCCACTATAGCGCCACTTACCAGTGAGCTGCATCACATTTTTTTTGTTGCTATTCTTTTTTTTAAATCTGTCACGGATAGAATAAGAGTCGGAAACATGGTTAAACACCTTGTCTTTATTTAGTCTGAACATATACAAGGCAGAGGCTTGAGGAGAATAGGGTAGAATCCGTAATGCGGGTAGTCCAGGGATGATCGCCAATGTGAACCGTTAAAGGCAAACCTATCTTGAGCACTTCCTCCGAAGCGGAGCATGGAAGAACGGGGAATACTAGTGGTAGGAATTCCGGTAGATCTCTCATAACAATGAGTAGATTCGACAGTGAATAAGGTGGAATCAGGAGCTTATAAAGGGGAAAGGTAATGGGGAACAGGTGTAGGTGATTAGAGCAAGGAGAGGCTGGGTGAGAGTTAGAGCCTTGGAGGGAGGCGTGGCTGGTGGTTCCCTGACAAAATCTTTTAAAAATGACAATATTAAAATATAGATGACTAGATATAGATGAATATAATTAATTATTAATAATAACATATAATTAAAGGTAAAGTTAGCAAATTTGTTATTTCAGAAGTGTGTATCAAACTGGTAGCCCTTCACATTAATCGGTACCCAAGAAGTAGCTCTCAGTTTCAAAAAGGTTGGTGACCCCTGCTCTAGCATATAATATTGGATTTCGTGGATTTGTGATTTCATTTAAATGCATCTGGGAATCAGAATGGCAAAAGTATCAGTATAGCCAGTGCACTTTCCTGTCTTGGACCCCTACAGTTCCTAACATTGCTTCTGATGTGAGTTTATTTTGTGCTCTTGTGTTATCAGTAAATGTTATATCCTGTTCTGGGTCAAGCAGGTTTAAATGACAAGTGTTCATGCAATGGCACCAACTAAGTCCATTGAAAATGTTCTAGGATGGTGCCAAAAACTGCAGGACTGATCAGAATTCATTTGGGATAAAGCAGTATGCATGAAATAAATGGTAAATGTACTTTTAGTATGCAGAATAGGTGGAGTTTGTTAGTGTCATTTTATGAAACAGAAGTGTACCAACAGGAAGAAGTCACATTTGTTTACTGTGGATCATTTGAGAAAGCATGTGTGTGTGAATGTGAAGGAAGGTATGTGTTACCTGATAGTTGTTTTCTTGTCAAGCTGTAAATCAATGTGGACTGGAAACCGCTGTCATGTGCAACATAAACCAACCCCTCCCACAACCTCAGTTGTGATTGCTGACACTGAACCAGGTATGTGTGACCAGTTTAAAGCTGCTATTAAGTAATTTTTGAGCAGATGTTGCATTTAATTAGCTTTAGTCTTTGTTTCTGTGTGTCTGTGTGTCTGTGTGTGTGTGTGTGTGTGTGTGTGTGTGTGTGTGTGTGTAGATATTTACTAATAATAATAATACTGTGTGTATTATAACACAGTATGTAAAACATAATACTGTGTGTATTTCAGTGATTGTGTACATTGCTCTAAGTGTAGCAGTGATCCTGATATTGGCTGTTGTCATTGGCACTTTTTTACTCTGCTTCATACAAAGAAAGCGTAGGGCTAAGTAAGTATATTTTGTTTGGACTCAGTTTATTTTTTCATGCCTCATACTTTAATCAAGATCATTCTTATTAAATGAGAAAGGAATTTAATTTTACTTTATATGTTTGCTTTATTTGTAGCTCAATGCTGACTATTGTTTGGTTTATTTGTTGCTTTTATTGTTTATTCTGTTTAGAGATTCCAGGTTGATTGAAAATGATGAACTGGAAAATTATGCTGCCAAGTGCAGAGGACAGGTAATATATATATATTATCTCCCAAAAGCCAGTACACCCCTCACAGTGTGGCTTAGTATAGATTTACTGTCCTCTTAAAATAACTCAACATACAGCCATTGTTGTCAAAATAGCGGCCAACAAATGTGAGTACACCCTAATTGAACATGTCAAAACTGGGTCGAAGGTGTCAGTATTTTGTGTGAGCACCACTGTAGTCCAGCGCTGCCTTATTCTCGAGGGCATGGAATTCACCAGAGCTGCAGAGGTTGTTGCTGGGATCCTCTTCCACTCCATCGTAATGACATCACGGAGCTGACGGTTGTTAGACACATGGCACTTCTCCACCTCCCGCTTGATATTTACAATTGTGGCATTTGGCAGACGCCCTTATCCAGAGCGACGTACAAAAGTGCTTTAAGCCTCTAGCAATAAATAAATCTACACTGGTACGCAAGATTACAAACTTAATATAAATATACCTCTTGAATTCTCCAAAGCAAACCTGGAAAGTGCTAATTTAAGTGTTTTAGAAAGAGGTAGGTCTTCAGTCGTCGTTCGAAGATAGCCAGGGACTCCGCTGTATGGACATCTAGGGGAAGTTCAATCCACTACCTCGGTGCCAGAACAGAGAAGAGCCTGAGGATGCCCCACAGGTGCTCAATAGGGTTCCAGTCTGGAGACATACTTGACCACTCCATCACCTTCACCTTCAACAAGGCAGTTATCTTGGCAGTGGGTTTGGGGTCGTTTTTATGTTGGAAAACTGCTGTTCGCCCAAGTTTCTGAAGGGAGGGCACCGTGTTCTGCTTTAGAATGTCACAGAACTTTAAATGCATGTTTCCCTTAATGAACTGCAGCTCCCCAGTACCAGCAGAACTCATGCAGCCCCAGACCACCATGCTTGACTGTAGGCAAGATACAATTTTCTTGGTACTCTTTACCAAGTCGTCAACACACATGCTGGACACCATCTGAGCCAAACAAGTTTATCTTGGTCTCATCAGACCACAGGATATTGTTCCAGTAATTCATGCTCTTAGACCGGCTTTCTTGTGAGACAGCTTCAGAAGAGGCTTCCTCCTCGGACGACGGCCATGGAAACCGACTTGTTGCAGAGCTGTGACAAGCGGACCTTCTGCTTCTGCAATCTCTAAAGCAATGCTGGCAGCACTCATGCATCTGTATTTTTGAAGCCAGCTTCTGCACCTCACACACAGCACAAGGTGTCAACTGCTTTGATCGACCTCTTTTAGACTACCGTATTTTCCGGACTATAAGCCGCTACTTTTTTCCCACGCTTTGAACCCCGTGGCTTAAACAATGAAGCGGCTAATATATGGATTTTTCCTGGGTTTTTCCCGGTTTCACAAACTTCATGCCAAAAAACTGAGCCCCGTAACATTAGACCAATGAAATTGCCGAACGGGTTCAGGTGAACCAATGAAATTCTTTATATTAAATCAGATGCGCTCCCACTGAATCGGGCCGCACCACATCATAAATATGGATGATGTTCCTCTGACGTTTGACCTGCCGCTCACTCGGACTGTCAACAGGAAATGCGAATCATTCGTCACGCTGAAAACAACCGGGCATGAAAAAACACACTTCACCTGTGTTCTGAGCTGCACGGCATCGGGAGAAAAGCTTCACCGATGGTGATTTTTAAACGCACGACAATGCCAAAAGAAAAACTCTCGAGAGAAATTGTTGTGAAAGGAAGGAGGAAGACAGTGAACAATTACTTTCTTGGTAGGCTACTGTTTAGATACAAGCCATGTAACAGACACTGTCTTTCGTTAATGCCTGTGTAAAGTTCATTAGTTTCAATGTAGACACCTGCGGCTTATAGACAGGTGCAGCTTATTTATGTTCAAAATAAAAATCTTTGTCAAATTCAGTGGGTGCGGCTTATATTTGGGTGCGCTTAATAGTCCGGAAATTACGGTACTCTAAAATACTCTAAAAAACTACTAAAATATAAAGCTTTATTTCTATAATATTGTCCCTTGAAAAGATATACTGATATGGTTGCTGAAAGGTGACAGGTGTACACACTTTTGTGTATACACTTGTTTTTTCACTTTTTTGTTTTTCTGTATACAGTGCCTTGCGAAAGTATTCGGCCCCCTTGAACTTTGCGACCTTTTGCCACATTTCAGGCTTCAAACATAAAGATATAAAACTGTAATTTTTTGTGAAGAATCAACAACAAGTGGGACACAATCATGAAGTGGAACGAAATTTATTGGATATCGCAAACTTTTTTAACAAATAAAAAGCTGAAAAATTGGGCGTGCAAAATTATTCAGCCCCTTTACTTTCAGTGCAGCAAACTCTCTCCAGAAGTTCAGTGAGGATCTCTGAATGATCCAATGTTGACCTAAATGACTAATGATGATAAATAGAATCCACCTGTGTGTAATCAAGTCTCCGTATAAATGCACCTGCACTGTGATAGTCTCAGAGGTCCGTTTAAAGCGCAGAGAGCATCATGAAGAACAAGGAACACACCAGGCAGGTCCGAGATACTGTTGTGGAGAAGTTTAAAGCCGGATTTGGATACAAAAAGATTTCCCAAGCTTTAAACATCCCAAGGAGCACTGTGCAAGCGATAATATTGAAATGGAAGGAGTATCAGACCACTGCAAATCTACCAAGACCTGGCCGTCCCTCTAAACTTTCAGCTCATACAAGGAGAAGACTGATCAGAGATGCAGCCAAGAGGACCATGATCACTCTGGATGAACTGCAGAGATCTACAGCTGAGGTGGGAGACTCTGTCCATAGGACAACAATCAGTCGTATACTGCACAAATCTGGCCTTTATGGAAGAGTGGCAAGAAGAAAGCCATTACTTAAAGATATCCATAAAAAGTGTCGTTTAAAGTTTGCCACAAGCCACCTGGGAGACACACCAAACATGTGGAAGAAGGTGCTCTGGTCAGATGAAACCAAAATCGAACATTTTGGCAACAATGCAAAACGTTATGTTTGGTGTAAAAGCAACACAGCTCATCACCCTGAACACACCATCCCCACTGTCAAACATGGTGGTGGCAGCATCATGGTTTGGGCCTGCTTTTCTTCAGCAGGGACAGGGAAGATGGTTAAAATTGATGGGAAGATGGATGGAGCCAAATACAGAACCATTCTGGAAGAAAACCTGATGGAGTCTGCAAAAGACCTGAGACTGGGACGGAGATTTGTCTTCCAACAAGACAATGATCCAAAACATAAAGCAAAATCTGCAATGGAATGGTTCACAAATAAACATATCCAGGTGTTAGAATGGCCAAGTCAAAGTCCAGACCTGAATCCAATCGAGAATCTGTGGAAAGAACTGAAAACTGCTGTTCACAAATGCTCTCCATCCAACCTCACTGAGCTCGAGCTGTTTTGCAAGGAGGAATGGGCAAAGATTTCAGTCTCTCGATGTGCAAAACTGATAGAGACATACCCCAAGCGACTTACAGCTGTAATCGCAGCAAAAGGTGGCGCTACAAAGTATTAACTTAAGGGGGCTGAATAATTTTGCACGCCCAATTTTTCAGTTTTTTATTTGTTAAAAAAGTTTGAGATATCCAATAAATTTCGTTCCACTTCATGATTGTGTCCCACTTGTTGTTGATTCTTCACAAAAAATTACA
>JAAIIK010000189.1:363865-377645 GCA_014706435.1 Silurus glanis | reverse complement strand
ACACACACACACCATCATATACACACACACACCATCATATATACACACACACACACACACACACACACACACACACACACACACACACACACGTATACATATATTAACGTCCATTGATGTGCATTATGTAGCTTTTATGTTACTTTTCCCCAGTGTATCAGTGAGTTATTTCTATTCCAATGTAATCACTACAAAGTAAAAGACTAATGAATAGGCATTTGTGCAACATGACACTAATTAGATGAGTACGGAATTAAGTCTGACAGGCCAATTATGAATAAATTATGCAAGTCATTACCTGGCAGGGCTTGTTGACCTGCATCTTTGACAAAGAGGTCAAGAAAAAAATAAGATGCAAGTGGAACTAGATAGAACCAGAATGACTAGCTCTTTAAATTAGCTATATGAGTCAGTGTAGAATGTTACAGTATAGAGTGTGTCTTAATTCTTTGCATAACATTAAATAATCAGCAAGCATGAGATTTCTGCCTCATGTCTGATTCCCTACCGAATAGCATGCTTTACAATCCAAAATAGAGCTTATCATCCCAAGCCTGTACCCTTTACTTCCTTCTTCTATCAGTCTGATGTTTTCCTATGCTTGTTAGGTGGTCTATTTTTTATAATCATTTCAGTATTTAGATTTTGCACAATATGCCAAGACTGTTTCCGATTTTAATAACGTGCGCTCTTTTCCTGCCAAGTCTGACACTGTAGAAATGTTAATAATTAGGCAAAAGAGAAGCTCGCTATATGCCTCTATTTTCCATTGATGTCAAAACCATTTGAGCTTTGTGCTTTTAATCTCATAAACCGTCTCACCCCGTCTCACATCTGTAAGAGAGTGTGTATTGATTATAGTGACAGTATTAACACACAGGGATTTGCTCTATCGATTCTGACTCTGCACATCTTCAAAAGCTTTGTCTGAGTGAGTTTTGATATGCATGTTGCTCCTCCTTGATATGCATGTTATATTATGGAGGGGTAGACGTGGATTTTAATCGCCAGTAGGACGAATATGTGGCATCCTTCTCACACCCTCAAAACCCAACCCTTTCCCCATCATGCTCTCTTTAAAAGAGTGATGTAGTGTGCACCTTCTATTATAGAGTGTGGCCCATGTTGACTTCTGACTTGTCCTGGCAGTAATGGAAGACTCCAGTTAAATTTCCTGGCAACCTAGCATTTTGGGAACATCTATCTCATGCAGAGCAAACACAGGACTCCAAATACAATGACACAGAGAATGCAATGCAGGTTTTGCTGTTAGATAGTAAATGCTTACAGTTTGGTGTAATCAATTCCCATTAGACATCAGACATTAAAGAGCACAGAATCTGTATGCTATGTTTTTTCTTTTTTTAAATATCTTGGCATGAGATGGATTTGGCTTGGGTATTCAAATATCCAATATCCAATATTGAAGTCTTGGGTATGGTAGGTTGAAAATGATTGGACTAATCAGTTAAAACTGGATGTAGCACTAGAAGCACATTAAATAGCAACAGTGTTTGTGGCATACAGGAGGCACCGTTACAACTGATCTATATAATACACTTAGCTTTAACAGCCACTTCTCTCAGAGCAGAAAAAAGTTTTCTTATAACTCACCTTATTCCTACACTTGTAACATATGGATACCTCCTTAAACCTCTGGTGCAGCATTAAAATCAGCAGGACTACACTTAATTGACTTTATGTTCATATGTGGATGCTAATTTGTAGATTGTTTAGCATCTGTGTTATTTTCACTCTCCTACTTTGCCAGTTCCCACCACTTGCAAGATTTACCAAATGGGAGGGAGGAAGTTTTCATGCTTCCTCAGAGACACATAAAGACCCAGCCAAATGCATTTTTTATATAGCTGCACCAAGGGGCATCTTAAAGATTAGATGTAGCAAATTTTGGATTTTGGAGAGTGTGGTTATGGAGATTTGTGCTCATTCATCCACAAGGGGCATTAGTAAAGTCAGGCACTGGTGTAGATTGAGGAGGCTTCGAGGGTGCAGCCACCTTTTAAAGGTGTTCAATTGGGTTCAGGTCGGAGCTCTGTAGCAGGCAAATGAAGATCTTCTACTGTGTAAAACCTCTTCATGAAGCTCCCATTGTGTACATGGACATTGTTGTTCTGGAGCAGGTTGAGGTTTCCTAGTTTAACTGAAGGGAAATGTAATTCTACGGTTTCCAAATACATCCTATGTCCCAAAGCTTTTGTTCATATAGTGCGGTTCTTTTAGCTCAGTACTTTTGATTCTTAAGTAAGTGAAGAATGTAAATGTAAAAAATGTAAAAGGATTCATTTTTCATTTAGTGACAATATTTAAGCAGGAAAGTTGTACTTTTACTCAAGTAGAGGACTGTGTACTTCATCTACCGCTGCCTGAGTGAATCTAGATTACATTTCTGTCATGACACTAATTTAAGTATAGCAATATATGTATGTGTGTGTGTATATATATGTGTGTGTGTGTGTGTGTGTGTGTGTGTGTGTGTGTGTGTGTGTGTAGTTAAATTTAACAACCACATCTGTCATGCCTGAAAAAGTGTTAGCACTCATTACTTAATTTGTACCAGCTCTCTCATCAACTCTCATATTTGGAACGCCTGCTGTATCTGACACTATTGTATTACAGGACGTGCTTAGAGCACTGTTCTGTCTAATTGTCCCAGGCTCTTTTCCTTTTCCTCTTCTGGACGTCTTGCTCTTGTATTTTGGTACCTCATGTTTTACAAATGAGGCACTATCACTATTACCTCACAACTACACTTGTGTCTCTCCTGATATTGTCAGTGCAAGGTTCGATTATAAGGCCCAGACTTTAGAGTTTAGTAATATATTATGAAAGTCATAGCTGCTCTTAAATCTACTATTCCTTTCAGATAGTTATTCTGGCTATTTGGTTATTTTTGCAAGTTTCATATTCAAGGTCATTTTGGATGAAAAAAATACCCTCTATATGGTAAATTCTTGTTTATAACAATCTTTCATAAAAAGGGAGATATGAAAAAGTGTTTAACATGCTCATTCTTGTCAAAGACCTGTTGACTTGTATGTAGCAAAATGCAATAAAAACACTTACAGGTATAGATGCAGGAGTGTTTAAACGAAACCGGATGTTAGCGATCTAGTTACATGCTTTAAGATATAACAGGTCTGTAAGAGAGTGCGTATTGATCGTTTTATAGTGACAGTATTAGCACACAATGATTTGCTCTATCGATTCTGACTCTGCACATCTTTAAAAGCTTTGTCTGAATGAGTATAGATACGCATGTTTTTCCTCTTTATGAATGGTATATTATGGAGGGGTAGACTTGGATTTGAATTACCAGTAGGACGAATATGTAGCATCCTCCTCACACCCCCAAAACCCAACCCTTTCCCCAACATGTTCTCTTTAAAAGAGTGATGTAGTGTGCACCTTCTATTATAGAGTGTGGCCCATGCTGACTTCTGACGTCCTGGCGGTAATAGTCTCCAGTTAAATTTCCTGACAACCTAGCATTTTGGGAACATCGATCTCTTGCAAACACAGTAATCCAAATACAATGACAGAGAATGCGTCCATAAAAAATGTGAATGATCAAATCTGTGAATTAAATAATGTGTCACAAATAATTTAATAAATTAATTTCATGATTTTTATAAAAAGTAATATATATTTTTAATGATGCTTAGTAATAGTAAAGACCTTGTTGTTTTGTACAACAAAAGCTCTCCTATGCAAAATCACTGATTAACAGTCTGTTCATTGGGAACCAGCCTGTTAATCTGACATGCTTTTTTGTTTTAGAGACAGGCTAGAACACAGTGGTCTTGAAACCTTGCTCTAGCAAAGTCACTGCTTCAGCGGCAGTTTTTTCAAGAAAAACAATTAGACAAATTATTTGCTCATTACCATCTTCAATGGGGATTGAAAAATCAAAATATATTCATATACACCGAACACAAAAATACCACACACATCCACAAGGTATGAAACCACTTAGGAGACTGATTCACCAGACAAACTACCCAACGGCAAAACCCACAACGATAGAATTCTTAGGTCCCACCCTTTTTATCTGGGTGACATAAAATGATTTAAAAATAATGAATGCCTTGTTCAGTATTAGGTACATTATAATATGTATTATTTTAAAACATATTTCCTGTTGCCAAAATTTTTTTTGTGAGATATTATACATTTAGAGCCAATCTATGGATATAAGTTACATATACGATATCTCACAAAAGTTAGTTCACCCCTCACATTTCAGCAACCATTTTAGCATATCTTCTCAAGGGACAATACTATAGAAATGAAACTTGAATATACTTTAGAGTAGTCAATGTGCATTTTGTATAGCAGTATAGATTTGCTGTCTTCTGAAAATAACAACATATAGCCATTATTGTCAAAATAGCTGGCATCAATAGTAAGTACACCCTAACTGAACATGTCAAAACTGTGCCCAAAGTGTCAGTATTTTGTGTGAGCACCATTGTTATCCAGCACTGCCTTAATCCTCCTGGGCATGGATTTTACCAGAGCTGCACAGATTGTTGCTGGGATCCTCTTCCACTCCCCTATAATGACATCACATAGCCGCTGGATGTTAGAAACATGGCACTTCTCCACCTTCTTCACTTAAGGATGCCCCACATATGCTCTATATCGTTCAGGTCTGGAGATATACTTGGCCACTCCATCACCTTCAGCAAGGCAGTTGTCATCTTGGTGTGTTTGGGGTGGTTTTCATGTTGGAAAACTGCCGTTCAGCCCAGTTTCTGAAGGAAGGGCATCATGTTCTCCGTCAGAATGTCACATTGCATGTTGGAATCCATGTTTCCCTCAATGATCTGCAGCTCTCCAGTACCAGCAACACTCATGCAGCCCCAGACCATGATGCTACCACCACCATGCTTGACTGTAGGCAAGAGACAGTTTTCTCGGTACTCCTCACCAGGGTGTTGCCACACATGCTGGACACTATCTGAGCCAAACAAGTTTATCTAAGTCTCATCAGACAACAGGACATGGTTCCAGAAATTCTAATTCTCAAAGTTCTTTGCAATGAGGTGCCATGTTAAACATCCAGTTGTCAGTGCTCAAAACACTAAGTTTTAACTGCTCTAATACAAGATGCACATATTTCTATGGTCCTGTCAAACAGACAAAACATGAACATGATAAATAGGACATGGGGCTTTACATGGTTACATGACATACAGCTGTTAAAAACCTAGGGTATACTCACTTTTGTTGCCAGATATTTATACAATAATGGCTATATGTTGAGTTATTTTCAGAGGACAGTAAATCTATTAAGCTGCACATTGACTACTCTAAAATATCCACGTTTAATTTCTATAGTATTGTACCTTGAAAAGATATACAGTGGAACCCGGTTATGTCGCCGGCCTAGGGGACGCCAAAAAGCGTCGAGATAACCGATGATCGAGATAAACGAAAACCAATATGGCGGCAATATATTAACGTGCTTGAAATTTCTTTATGTACATGATGTGCGTTATTAAATGAGAATGTGCATGCACGTGTTTTTGGAGGTTTTTTTACACAACAGCGTTGCCGCGATTTGTTTGATTGGTCATGCGGATCGAGATAACCTGTAATGCGGATAAGGAGGCGGAAGCCGAAGTAAACGCAAACAAAGTTTATTGAGAATACTCAGGAGATAATCCACCAATACTTGTAGCGAAGCAGTAATATCCAGTGTTCTGTGAAAGCAGAGACAGTTCGTGTAGAGAATCCACGGATCCGCGCTATGGAAAGCGCAGCGCTGGGCAGCAACGGATAAACGTGGTGCAGACAGCGTGAACATGGAAAACAGCAGGATCGGGGTAATCCGGGGTGCCGTTGAGAGAATGCGGAGTCCGAGAAGAAGGGTACGTAGCGGGATACGTATACGTGATTACACAGACCGACATGAACCAACACATACGATCATGCACAAACAATAACGGACCGCGAGTGTGTGGAGGTGAGGGGCTTAAATAGCAGATGGGATGAGTGAGTGAATGAGAGTCAGGTGTGTGTGATCAGCATGACTGCGACGAGCTCGCCCGCACGGGAGAAGAAGCAGGGTGCTTCGGGGAATGCCGCCACCGAAGGGGGCGTGGCAGGGGGATTCCTGACATAACCGACGTTAAGTGGCAAATTTGCCCCCCCTTGTGCTCGAGATATTAGGGTTCGGCGACATAAAAAATTCGACATAACCGATTAAAAAATGCTAAGACAAAGCGAGAATTTGGCGGTTCCACTTCAAAAACGTCGACTTAATAGGGTTGGCGAGTTAACCGAGGTCGAGATAAGTGGGTTCGACTGTACTAAAATGGTTGCAGAAATGTGAGGGGTGTACTCACTTTTGTGAGATACGGTATATAGATTATTGTTGAAATCTTTCTGACATATGCTATCTCTCAGTTCCTCTATCACATTTTGTTGTTGAATGTTTTGCCCTGTAGAATACTGGATGACAGTTGTTTTAACTGCAAACAATATCCACTTCACTTTTCTAACCTGCTTTTCAGCAGCTCAAAACCAGCTAATTCTGTCTCTAATTCAGTATAAATGAGGTGAAATCTGTTCTTTATTAACGGTGTCCTTGTCTGTGTTTTGATTTTTATTTGGCTTGGGCACAAATTGAGGCTTTAGCTTCTTCTTCTTCTTCTTCTTTCGGCTGCTCCCATTAGGGGTCGCCACAGCGGATCATCCGTCTCCATACCCACCTGTCCTCTACATCTGCCTCTTTCACACCAACTACCTGCATGTCTTCCCTCACCACATCCATGAACCTCCTCCTTGGCCTTCCTCTTTTCCTCCTTCCTGGTGGCTCCATCCTCAGCATTCTCCTACCAATATAACTCATGTCCCTCCTCTGCACATGTCCAAACCATCTCAATCTCGCCTCCCTCACCTTGTCACCAAAACGTCCAACATGCGTTGTCCCTCTAATAAACTAATTTCTAATCTTGTCCATCCTCGTCACTCCCAACGAAAACCTCAACATCTTCAGCTCTGCTACCTCCAGCTCTCTAAACCATACAACATCGCAGGTCTCACCACAGTCCTATAAACTTTCCCTTTCATTCTTGGAGATACTCTTCTATCACAAATCACTCCTGTCACTCTTCTCCACCCACTCCACCCTGCCTGCACTCTTTTCTTTACTTCCCTAACACACTCCCCATTACTTTGCACTTTTGACCCCAGGTACCTGAACTCCACCACCTTCTCCACCTCTTCTCCCTGCAACCGCACCACTCCACTGCCCTCCCTCTCATTTACGCACATGTACTCTGTCTTACTCCTACTGACTTTCATTCCCCTTCTCTCCAGCGCATATCTCCACCTCTCCAGGCTCTTCTCAACCTGCTCACTACTCTCACCACAAATCACAATATCATCCGCAAACATCATAGTCCAGGGACACTCCTGTCTGACCTCGTCCGTCAACCTGTCCATCACCACTGCAAACAGGAAAGGGCTCAGGGCCGATCCTTGATGCAGTCCAACCTTCACCTTGAACCAGTCTGTCATTCCTACTGCACACTTCACTGCTTTCACACTGTCCTCATACATGCCCTGTCCTATGCTTTCTCTAAATCCACAAATACACAATGCAACTCCTTCTGACCTTCTCTATACTTCTCCATCAACATTCTTAAAGCAAATAAGGCATCTGTGGTGCTCTTCCTCGGCATGAAACCATACTGTTGCTCACAGATGGTCACCTCTTCTCTCAGCCTGGCTTCCACTACTCTTTCCCATAACTTCATGGTGTGACTGATCAACTTAATTCCCCTGTAGTTACTGCAGGTCTGCACATCTCCCTTATTCTTAAAGATCGGTACCAGCACACTCCTTCTCCATTCCTCAGGCATCCTCTCACCTTCCAGAATCTTGTTAAACAATCTGGTTAAAAACTCCACTGCCATCTCTCCTAAACATCTCCATGCTTCTACCGGTATGTCATCTGGTCCAACAGACTTTCCACTCTTCATCCTCTTAATCGCTGCTCTCACTTCCTCCTTACTAATCCTATCCACTTCCTGCATCACCAACTCCACATCATCCAACCTTCTCTCTCTCTGATTTTCCTCATTCATCAACTGCTCAAAATACTCCCTCCACCTTCTCAACACACTCTCCACACTAGTCAACACATTTCCATCTCCATCCTTTATTGCTCTAACTTGCAACACATCCTTCTCAGCTCGGTCCCTCTGTCTGGCCAATCGGTAAAAATCCTTTTCTCCTTCCTTAGTGTTCAACCTCTCATACAGCTCCTCGTATGCCTTTTCCTTGGGTTTCGCCACATCCCGCTTCACCTGCTGCCGCATCTCCTTGTACTCCTGCCTACTTTTCTCATCACCCTGTCGATCCCACTTCTGTTTCCAACCTCTTTCCCCTTATGCTCTCCTGCACTTCCTCATTCCACCACCACGTCTCTTTGTCTTCCTTTCTATTTCCAGATGTTACACCAAGTACCTTTCTAGCTGTCTCCCTAATCACTTCTGCAGTAGTTTCCCAATCATCCTGCACCTCTTCACCACCACCGAGCCCCTGTCTGACCTCTTCCCTGAACCTTACACTACACTCTTCCTCCTTCAGTTTCCACCATCTTATTCTTCTTTCAGTCTTCACTCTCCTCCTCTTCTTCTTCACCTCCAAAACCATCCTACAGACCACCATCCGATGCTGTCTAGCTACACTGTCCCCTGCCAACACCTTACAGTCTCCAATCTCCTTCAGGTTGCATCTCCTACATAGAACATAATCCACCTGTGTGCACCTTCCACCACTCTTATACGTTACCCTATGATCCTCCTTCTTCTTAAAATAAGTGTTCACCACTGCCATTTCCATCCTTTTAGCAAAATCTACCACCATCTGCCCTTCCACATTCCTCTCCTTAAGGCCATACCTACCCATCACCTCCTCATCACCTCTGTTCCCTTCACCTACATGTCCATTAAAGTCTGCCCCAATCACCAATCTTTCATTCCTAGGTACACCTTCTACCACTTCATCTAATTCACTCCAGAATCTTTCCTTCTCCTCTATCTCACCGCCGACTTGTGGAGCATAGGCACTGATGACATTTATCATCATCCCTTCAACTTCCAGCTTCACGTTCATCACCCTATCAGAAACTCTCTTCACCTCCACTACACTCTTACTGTACTCTTCCTTCAGGATCACCCCTACACCATTTCTCTTTCCATCCACACCATAATAGAACAGTTTAAACCCACCTCCAATGTTCCTGGCCTTACTTCCTTTCCACTTGGTCTCCTGAACACACAACATATCTACCTTTCTCCTCTCCATCATATCAGCTACCTCTCTCCCTTTACCAGTCATAGTGCCCACATTTAAAGTACCAACCCGAACCTCTACTCTCCTACACTTCTCCTTTTCCTGCCGTCTCTGTAGACGTCTTCCTCCTCTCCTTCTCCTCCTTCGGCCAACAGTAGCCCAATTTCCACCGGTACCCTGTCGGCTAACCCGGGCCTCGACCGATCCGGTATGAAATTCTTAATTGTGACCCGCATATTTGATTTCGCACAGGTTTTACGCTGGATGCCCTTCCTAATGCAACCCTCCCCATTTATCCGGGCTTGGGGCAGGCACTGAGAGTGCACTGGCTTGTGCCTCCCTAATGGCTGGGTTAAATTGAGGCTTTAGCTTAATATCCACATAATGAGAGAAGGAATGTATTCATTTATCCAAATATTTGGCACAATGGCTTGAAGGCAGGTGAAAGGCCAGTGAATAAGAACTCTTATTCTCCCTTGACTCCTAATCTCTGATAAGAGCTCCATAAACCTAGGTTTATATAAAAGAATAATACAGGTAGACTTGCGTATCTTTGTACAGAAGAAATCTTTTTCTGTGAACACAAATAGTGGTTAAAGCGATATCAAAGAAGCAAAGAAGAAGCCATATGTGAACATGAACTAGAAATGTCGGCACTTTTTTGGGCCAAAGAAAAGTCATTTAAAATTAAGGCAAAGTGGCCACACAAATGGAAACTAGAAATTTGTTTTGGAAACCATGGACACTACGTCCTTCAGACTAAAGAGGAGAGGGACCATTTGGCTTATCATCAGTGCTCAGTATTAAAAATGTGCATGTCCGATGGTATGGGGCTGCATTAGTGTCTATGGAATAGGCCGTTTGCACATCTGAAAAGGTGCCATTAATACTGAAAGGCATATATACAGTAGGTTTAAGAGCAACATGTGCTTCCAGACAAACTTCCTTTTAGGTAAGGACTTGCATATTACAGCAAGACAATGCTAAAATGTATATAAAATGTATACTGCATCTATTACAACAGCATGGCTTTGTAGAAGAAGAGTCAGGGTGCTGAACTGGCTGTCTGTGTTCCAGACCTTTCACCGGTTAAAAACTTTTGGAGCATCAAGATATAAAAAATGAAAAACGTTGTTATAAAATAATTACAAAGAAGACCTAGCACTTTTGAGCAGCAAAAATACTGTATGTTTATTTTTTTAATAATCCACTACAAATGCACTAATAAAAGGAAACTGCAAACATATGAATATGAATAAGAGCAGCATCGTTGTTGTTGTTGTTTTTCTTACAAGAAACATTCAAAGGGAATCTAGTTAAGACTTGAGGTGTGACTCGGGGTAGCACAGGGCACAGGTTTAGACTTAGACCACACCCACACCGTAAATAAACATGTACAGTTATAGATGGTGTCATTGCATTACACCCCTACTGAGTGAACTCCTTGGTGTATACTATTAAATGTCAAATTGTGAACTTAACTCACTGACATGGTGGATTGGTTCTGATTGTAAAATTGCTGCTCATTACAAAATACTTGTTTAAAGTGCACATGTTGTATAGTGCCAAGCTACACATTTGGGGAAAGTTTGTGTGCAAGACTGTGGGCAGACTGTGGCAAATGTAACACATTTTTCACAAGCTTACACTGACCACAGTATGTGCTTGTGTGTATATGAGAGACTGAGTGAGTGTAAGTGGGTAGATACAGTATATCGGTGCTGGAAAAAAAAAAAAAGTTTTATGGCATGGGTTGTAAACATAAAAAAGCCAGAATGTAGTGCATACTGCAAAAGACTAATCAGTAGTGGTGTGTGTGTGTGTGTGTGTGTGTGTGTGTGTGTGTGTGTGTGTGTGTTTGTGGGCACTTAGTCTAGTATGGTCAGAGACTGTTAATAAATTGAGTAAAGCAGTTTATAACTATAGTTTGAATACTAAGTTTTTTTTTATGTTTGTTTTATTAGGTATATACAGTAGATCAGGTGATCTATATTGAAAGATTGTTAGGGATATACACTTCTGGCCAAAAAAAGATTGCTGATTGGATATAATTAAGCATATAATTGTGATTATGAGTGGATCATTGTTGCAGTTTCAGCCGGCAGCGATTCGTTTAACCCTAACTGATGCAGGGCGTAGGTTCTCTTTCTTCAAACAACCATATTAGAAGACACAGCTTGTGCTCATGGAAAAGATGTTTGGCCTGCATTAATCCAAGACAACAACTAAGGAGATTGCCAAAATCACTGGAATTAGGTTAAGGAATGCCTAGCAAATTATTAAAACCTGGAAGGATAGAGGTGCACAGTAAATTGTGTGGAATGAAATCTGAACATTTTGTATTGTTATGTATAAAAAAATGTATGGTAGATATTATAAGTACTTGCAGAATATGATGAGAATTTACAGGTTTGAGACTAAAAAGCTGTGCAGCCACAAACAGACCACTTGTTATTTCAATTTATGGCTTTTGGCAGACCCGCTCATTCAGATCAACATGCAATTATGTCATGTTTATCTTAGTTGAGGATTAAGTGTCTTGCTCAAGGGACCAGGAGCAGAAAATTGGTGGTACTGGGATTTGAACTTACAACTTTTTGCTCAGGAGACCAACGTCTTAACCACTTTTTTTTCCTTATTGAGGATAAAACAAATTGCTTAGAGTAATCGCTAATAATAAACATTGGACTGTGGAGCAATGAGAAAGGGATATGTGATCTTATCAGGGTAAAAATAGATGAATGGCACATGGCAAAATGCACGTTTACAGAACAAGCCTCTGGAAGTAGTCTTATGATCCGGTCAGGTCTTGGCTCAGCAATATGAAGTCAGCTGAGTACCTGAATGTACTGAATAAACAGGTTATCCCATCAATAGATATTTTTCTTTCCTGACAGCACAGGTGATTCAGAGGAATTGTTTTCACACATGACCACCACAGAGTCCAGGAAATTAATCCTATTGAAAGTCATTGGTATGTAAAGGAGCGGACATCATAGAGTAGTTTGTCTCTCCTGGATGCAAAACAAGAATGCAACGTTGGTTGGAAATAAATGTTGTAAAGTTGTATAAGGTTGTCGAAAAACGAATGACGAATGGACATCATAAAGGCAGTGTGGATAAATATTTGAGTATGTGACATTCTTTTCAGCCAGGAAGGTGCAAATAAACTCGTAAAAAATTTTATAAGTCGAGACATGGCCTAACCTATCCATAAATCTTAAAGGGGGTAATCAGTTTGGGGTAGTTTACTGTAATTTGTTAATAATCTCGCAAAATAGAGCAATTTACATTACCGTACTGTATTTGGTAGAAGGCAGAGCACTGGTTCACAAGTTTGCCTGCTTAAAATATTTTTACAATTTTGTTGTATCGCTCATACAACATATTTTGATCTTATGTCATCAAAAAGTTTCAAAATATATAGATCAAGATATATGTACTACACAAATACTCCTGTGTAATCTAAACTAAACAGTATAAGAATATTTGTGCAAAATAGTGCAAAGATGTGTGTTTGTGAGGTAGTAATTGTAGACTATGTTTAATAATCATGCAACACATTGATACAGTGAACAGTCACACACATTTTTAAGTAGTTTCTTGGATAGCTTAAAGTCTACCTGTGTGACAGAAAATGGCCAGAATAATTTCTTTATTTCTCTGTTTCTCTAATCTTCACACTCTATCTTGTGCTTTACCCGTTTCTTACTCTCTTCTCCTGTTCCTGTTTTCATCCTTGGCCTGGAACATCTGCAATCTTCCCTTCATCCTCCAACTGCTTGGAAGGCGAAAACGTTTCCTTAAAATGAGCTGTCACGACAGCCAGGCTGAAGTTTTCAAGATGTTCTGCATGCTGACCCAGTTCTCTTGTTTTTTTTTCTGATACGATCGCTATTTAGTCATGTATGCTTCGCCAAGCCACCGCTTAGTCCACTGGGGTGATGATTATCATATTTGTTTGTGAGAGCTGTCTGGAAGTGCACACTTGATGACTTATTCATGAGGCATGTTATGTGTGATAGGAAGTTATAAAGAATTCATGTGTGTGTATTCACGTACTGATATATAATCGATTCGAACAAGCATTTAAATCTTTGTTTTCGAGTTTCTGTTGAAGACCTAAACGAGAAAATATTTGCAAAAGACTGTTTAATAGTGTATTAGTTTTTCAACTCTATTTCTTCATATGTGAAGAGTCACAACAAATTAGTTTTCTTCTCTGTGGCATGGAAAATAAAAAAAGGTCTAGATCAGGCAAAATAAAATTTAAAAAAAAAGTAATAAAGAGAGAAAAATATGTTTATTTATGTTTTCTTTTTTTTTGTTGTTGTTGAAACAAAACTTTTAGGGCTTTGAGACTTTGGAATCTAATTTGGATTTTAATTTCATGCACGTACTCTCACACACACACACACACACACACACACACACACACACACACACACAC
>JAAIIK010000189.1:331275-363855 GCA_014706435.1 Silurus glanis | reverse complement strand
ACACACACACACACACACACACACACACACACACACACACACACACATACACACTTACACCCAACACCAGGAGCAAGTATAAACACAGGTTGACCTAGTTTCCCCTCCATAAGGGAGATGAGAGATGCACAGGAAGCGCTCGTTCCAGCTGACTGACTGTGTGTGTGTGTGTGTGTGTGTGTGTGTGTGTGTGTGTGTGTGTACACATGTGTACATCATTGCACTGTGTGTGTATGTACATATGTGTTTTTGTTTAAATGACCTCATTTTAAATGACCTCATTTATTTGACATAAGCCACATGCTTTTGTTTTTTGTGCTTTTTTTTTGTTCAGTCTCTTGGTCTTGTCTTCACACATTATTTTGGCATTTGCAAAAAAAAATGAGGTTGGGTCACGCTGTTTCATGGTAACTCTTTGACATCTTGGTGGATGATGTGCTTGAGAAAAAAGAAATCCCCTGCTTGAATATTTCTCTAAGAAAAGTATCCTTTTACATTTCTACTTGAGTAAAAATACCAAAAAATGCTCGCTGTTGAATAGACCCAAGTATTGAAAGCCTAGGATCTATGAAAACTATATTTATATCAGTGATGCAATTTAGTGTTCCATTTTTCCGTGCTGATTTAAACCTTTATAAGGAGAGGGATTTCTGTTGTTACAGACACACAGTGGGAGAACCCGTACTCCACAAAAACTTTCATTTAGCAAAATTTATGCTTTTGAGTAAAAACAAAATCATTACACATTAAAATTTTATGAAGAAAATGTTCCTACAGTGAGATACTCTGATGAAGTACAGATACTTGACCACTTGGGTTCAAAATTGTTTTGGCAGTCTTTCGTAATATGCATGAAGATGAAGCACACAAGTGTGTAAACATGACATGTTCTGTATTTGGGAGAGTTCAATTCTAATATGTCATAAGTGTAGAGTCCCACTACATGTGTGGAGTTTTGACATTGGACCTCCTGTAGTGTTTAAAGGCTCTGGCATGGAGAAGCTGTTGCTGGATCTGTGATGATCACAAATGTTGGGCTCAGTAGCTCCTACTTTTATACCAAAGACTGTAGAAAGAACATTTACTTATAATCTTATACTCCAGTGCTCATGTTAGTTCTCACTCTCCAGTGTTCTGTATTGTTGAAAGATTTATGATCAAACTCTTGATGTCACCCAAATGAGGATGGGTTCCCCTTTTGAGTCTGGTTCCTCTCAAGGTTTCTTCCTCATAACATCTAAGGGAGTTTTTCCTTGCCACAGTCGCCATGGCTGCTCATCAGGGATAAATGCACACCATTCACCTTGACTGTTGATTTCTGTAAAGCTGCTTTGAGACAATGTCTGTTGTGAAAAGTGCTATATAAATAATTTTGACTTGACTTGACTTGACTTGAAGTGTATTAAATACAGTTGTGGATGGGATCTAATATGTTTTAAAACCATTTTTTGGTTTTGATTTCTCAAACCAAATTCAGAGGTTGGCAGAGACACATAGGACCACACCACATTTGTAGCATGAACGAAAAAAGGGTTTCAATATGCCAAAGGACAACAACAAAGCACCACCCCATTGACCTAATAGGAAAACATAGTTTAATCTAATAATATAATCTGTTTAATAATACAGTATATATATAAAGGTTTGGGGACATCTGACTAATTGTTTCGTATGTGCTTTTTGAACATCCCATTCCACATTTAGTCCCTATTTCATTTGATTTTGGAATATGGTTATGGGGATTTGTGCTCATTTAAACACAAGTGCATAACTAAAGTCAGGTGCTCATTAGGGTGAATAGGCCTGGGGTGCAGTCAGTGTTCCAAATCATCTCAAAAATGTTCAGTAGAGTTGAAAAACTTTGAGGTCCACTCCAACCCATGTAAAACATATTTTCATGGAGCTTGCTTTGTGCACAGAGACATTTTCATGCTGATAGAGGTTTGGGTTAAAATAAAGGGGAAATTTAATGCTATTGCATCCAAAAACTTCCTATACAATTGGGTGCCGCCAACATTGTGGTAACAATTTGGAGAAGAACCACATATGGCTTCAAATGTCCGCCCACACCTTCACGGAGCACAGAAAAGGAAAATGCTTGAAGGAAAGTAAATGAAAAAAAAACACCAGGAGACCTCTAGAAACTGGAGGGATTGAAATGCTGGTTATTCATGCTGAGCATGCAATTAATGGGCAAATTAGTGGCAGTCTATCTGATCATGCAAAAAAAAAAAACATGTGCAGGTGCAGTGTTTTTCCATTGAAGCCACTCATACTGTACGTCGTACAGTGTCACGTGCAACAGGTCTTTCAAAAGTGTGAATGTGTAAATGTGAGCAACCAAATACGTACTCATGGTCCCGCTCAGACATCTTGGAAAAGTGGTCTGTGAACATTCTTGTGGTAATGAGCCTTTTTTTTAGAAGCAAGACGAATGTGAGCGAATGTGTGAGAAAGAGAATGAATAAATCAGCGAGTGGGTCAAAAATTCAGCTTAAAAAAAAACACATCTTATAGAGCATCATGAATGCATGTGATGACATCATAAAGAATGCACTGCATTACTGCTGATTTCTATTATTTCTGACAAAAGTCATATTCCATAGAGGAAAAAAAAGCTTTGGGATATATTTAGATATGAGGCCAGGACCTCTTCATGCAGGCTTGTTACATTAACACACTGTTTATTTAGAAATCTTTATTATTTTTTTTTTATATATATATAGTTTTCAGAGCAGGTAATGGTGGATGTAGCCTATAAATTAGAAAGTAAAAAAAACGAATATCTGAATCATGTGGTTTTCCTGAGGTAGTACAAAATTCAGTGTGACGTATCAGTCCTAATTCATAACTGATTGGGAATTGAGCATGCAAGTGTAGTTTTACTCTATTTAGCTCATTGCATTTTCCTTAATGTGCTTTAGTATTGGGTGTTGAATTAAATCAAATGTTATCTCCAAACTCAAACATTATATTATTTTGACTTCATTTTGGCTATAATGTTATTCATTCAGTGGTGCATGTAGTTACTCAACCTCACAAAACTGATCTCACCCCAATCCTCAAACACTACTTAACTGATCCCAGCATTTCTCAGAGTACAAAGAAGGTATGCTCCAAGTCTATTGTCAGTTCTGATGGTGAAATGAATTTCCACTTGATGCTTGAACAGCAGTCACTAGCAGTCTTTAAAAAATGTCTAAAGACCAACCACTTCCAGACATTTCTTCTTCTTCTTTCGGCTACTCCCATTAGGGAGGAGATCATCCATCTCCATACTACTCTGTCCTCTACAGCTGCCTCTTTTAAACCAACTACCTGTATGTCTTTCCTCACCACATCGATACACCTTTACCTTGGCCTTCCTTTTTACCTCCTTCCTGGCGGCTCAATCCTCAGCATTCTCCTACCAGTATACCCCATGTCCCTCCTCTGCACATGTCTAAACTATCTAAATCTATCCTCCCTCACCTTGTCTCCAAAATGTCCTACATGCGCTGTCGCGCTAATAAACTCATTTCTAATCCTATCCATCGTCATCACTCCAAATGAAAATCTCAACATCTTTAGCTCTGCAACCTCCAGCTCTTTTAGTCAATGCCACTGTCTCTAAACCATACAACATAGCAGGTTTTACCACAGTGTTATAAACTTTCCCTTTCACTCTTGCAGATATCCTCTTATCACAAAACACTGCTGCCACTCTTCTCCACCCACTCCACCCTGCCTGCACTCTTTTCTTCACTTCTCTAACACACTCTCCATTACTTTACACTGTTGATCCCAGGTACCTGGACTCCTCAACCTTTGCCATCTCTTCTTCCTGCAACCGCACCACTCCACTGCCTTCCTCTCATTCACACAAATGTACTCTGTCTTACTCCTACTGAACTTCACCCCCCTTCTCTCCAGCACATACCTCCACCTCAATAACAATATAATTCGCAAACATCGTAGTCCATGGAGATTCCTGTCTGACCTTGTCCGTCAACCTGTCCATCACCACTGCAAACAGAAAAGGGCTCAGAGCCGATCCTTGATGCAGGCCAACCTCCACCTTGAACCAGTTTGTCATTCCTTATTCACACTTCACTGCTGTCACATTGTGCTCATACATGTCGTGCACCACCCTCATATACTTCTCTGACACACCTGACTTCCTCATACAAAACCACAACTCCTCTTTCGGCACCCTGTCGTACGCTTTCTCTAAATCCACAAACACACAATACAACTCCTTCTGACCTTTTCTATACTTCTCCATTAACATTCTCAAAGCAAATATTGCGTCCGTGGTGCTTTTCCTCAGCATGAAACCATACTGTTGCTAACAGACGGTCACCTCTTCTTTCAGCCTGGCTTACACTAATACTCTTTCCCATAACTTCATGGTGTGACTGATTTTTAAAAATCGGTACCAGCATACTACTTCTACATTCCTCAGGCATCCTCTCACCTTCCAAAATTTTGTTGAACAATCTGATTAAAAACCCCACTGCTATCTCTCCTCAACATCATGCTTCTACCAGTATGTCATCTGGTCAAATGACTTTCCACTCATCCATCCATTTATCCTCTTAATAGGTGCTCTCACTTCCACTTTCCTGCACTTCCTCATTCCACCACCACATCTCTTTTTCTTACTTTCTCATTCCAGATGTCACACCAAGTACCGTTCTAGCTGTCTACCTTATCACTTCTGCAGTAGTTTCCCAATCATCCAGCACCCTTTTCCACCGCCAAGGCCCTGTCTGACCTTTTGCCTGAATCTTACACTATAGTTTGCCTCCTTCAGTTTCCAACATCTTTTTTTTTTCAGTTCTCACTTTCATCCTCTTCTTCTTCACCTCTAAAGCCATCCTACAAACCACCAGTTGATGCTGTCTAGCTACACTGTCCCCTGCCAACACCTTGCAGTCTCCAATCTCCTTCAGGTTGCATCTCCTGCATAGTCCACCTGTGTGCATGTAGCTTCGCTCTTATACGTCACCCTATCGTCCCCCTTCTTCTTAAGTATTTTCCACTGCCATTTCCATCCTTTTAGCAAAATCTATCAACGTCTGCCCTTCCACATTCCTCTTCTTAAAGCCATACCTAACCATCACCTCCTTATCACCTCTGTTCCCTTCACCTACATGCCCATTAAAGTCTGCCCCAATCAGCAAATTTTCATGCCTAGGTACTCCTTCTACCACTTCATCTAACTCACTCCAGAATTTTTACTTCTTCTCCATCTCACAAGCCAACTTGTGAAGCATAAGCACTGATGACCTCTCGCCCTTTACCAGTCATAGTACCAATTTTTAAAGTGCCCACCCGAACCTCCACTCTCCTACACTTCTCCTTTCCCTGCCGTCTCTGTAGACATCTTCCTCCTCTCCTTCTCCTTCCTTTGGCCAACAGTAGCCCAATTTCCACTGGTACCCTGTTGGCTAACAATACTTGTGGCGGCCGTTGGTAAGCCAGGCCTTGACCGATCCGGTATGGAATTCTGGTTTGTGATCTGCATATTTGATTTGGCACATTTTACGCTGCCAAATCAAATACCCTTCAAATTTATGCCCTTCCTAACACAACCCTCCCAATTTATCCATGCTTGGGACCAGCACTAAGAGTGCACTGGCTTTTGCAACCTAATGGCTGGGTTACCAACCACTTCCAGACTAAACTTCCTATTTTTTTCTAATAAAAGAGTTATTAGAGTTATTAGACTGATAGTATTCCCAACCTTAGAATATATTTACTGATGAAGCATTTCATGCACATTTGTAAGCTGCCCTGGGTAAGAGCGTCTGCCAAATGTCGTAAATGTAAGTGTAAATATATTGTATAATGCAAATGCAGTTATGACATTACAAGCGTGTACCATTAAACAAAATCAGTTGCTTTTCCTGTTTTGGGTTTAAGAGGAGCGTTTTTTAACACACTGTCAGTTATTAGCCATAAATGAGCTTTTAACTTCGCCATAGCTCACCATTGCCTTCCATTTAATCTCATGCAAAGTGAAAAGAAAGACACAGGATGATGAGCTGAAATCTCATTGTAATTTTGTTGTTGTGATGAGAAAGGCTGGCAGATGTCATTAATTCAGTTTTCTAATATCACTGTGTGAAATCATTCTCTACACCTCAGACATTGCTTACAGTCCTGCCATCTGCGGAAGATAACTTTGCTGTAGTAGGCTGTATTAGGAGAGGTCATGAGGCTGAGTACAGGAGTGTGGGGGGACGAAATCACCTGCAACTCAGTGTTTTAAAGACAAAAGAGCTAGTGGTGGATTTTAGGAAGCAGAGGACTCCACCTAACCCAATCAGCATCATGGGCACTGAGGTGGACAACTATAAGTATTTGGTGTCCACATAGAAAACAAGCTGGTATGGACCAAAAACACTGATGCACTGTGTATGAAAGGTCAGTCCTTCCTCAGCAGACTCGTCCTTTTATGTCTGCAGAACCATGCTGCAGAAGTTCTACCATTCCATGGTAGCCAGTGTCATCATCTATGCTGTAGTGCGCTGGGGTAGCAGGGTAAAGACAGCCAATGCCAACAGGCCCAACAAGCTTATCAAAAAAGCACGCTCTGTCACAGGAGTGGAGCTGGAGTCTCTGGTTGAGGTGTCTGAAAGTAAAATGCTGAGGAAACATCTCAGTATCCTTGACAAGGCTTTACACCCCCTTCATGCGATACTGGAGTGATACCAGCGCACATTCAACAGTAGACTGAGACCACCAAAGATAAAAACGGAACGCCACAGGAGATCTTTGTTACCAGTGGCCATCAATGTACATTATGTTCTTAGTTCCCTAGGACCTGTTGCGTGTTCATTCCACGGGGCTTTCTCCAGGTACTCCAGGTACTCCAGTTTTCTTTTATAGTCCACAGACAGGCATTGTAGGCTGACTGGCATTTTCAAAGCATCCATAGTATGTGTGCACTTGTGCCCTGTGAAGTATTAGCACCCATTCAGGATGCCCCCCTGCCTTCTGCACCCATTTAACTGAAAATTAGGCATATTATATACAATATAGGTGCAATGTATGAGTATGCAATTTCAAACATAGACATTGGTTTCCTTGCATAATATATTCTGTGTGTGTGTGTGTGTGTGTGTGTGTGTGTGTGTGTGTGTGTGTGTGTGTGTGTGTGCGTGTGTGTGTGTGTGTGTGTGTGTGTAGGAGAAAGACAATTCTCATCAAAAGACAGCTGCACAGAGTGTGTCAGTGAGTCAGTAAGATATACAATGTGAAACACTCAGACAAACTTCGGGTTCAGTTAACGTCCCTGAATTATGTAACAGTATCCTCAGTTTATTTCACTCTTTTTAAATTCGATTTGGATAAATCTCATGCCAAATGCAGCACAGTGACAGAGCAAGACGAATATAAGTATTTAGTCCGAAATGGATTGATAGGATGGAACATTTTATATGCCTGTGGATGCTATGTACAACGTGCCGACTTTAATATTTATAATGTATTTATGGATATAGAAAAATGACTGTGTCTGTGTTGTATGCACATGCTGTACACTGCTTACGCTTACTGTGAATGAACACCACTGCATCAAATCTCTTTTAATGTGAGGGTTCATATCGAGAGAACTAATTACCTGGATTTATTTACTCATTTACCATCTTCATAAATTTTCCAGTAGCCAGGTATGGTTTAAGTCATCACCTGTGCAGAATTCTTCCTCCACACTGCTTTCCACAAGCCAACACATGAGCATGTACATGGCATATATTACACATGCATTATGAGGGGTTGAGAAGCCTTAGTGCAATACAAAAGCAAGCCTTTTTTTTTTTAAGTTCCAAATTGTTTTAGTCTGACTCCATGGCCGTAATTTTTATTCTTGGAAAATGTAATTTTTTTGTGCTTTTTAAGTTTTCTTATCATTGATTCATTTCAAGTTAATTTTTGTTATCCATGGTTAATTTTTATCCATTTATTCAGCTCCAGTTCTTGTGAAGCGCAGGTGTTGTGTTGCGCTGTTGTCTCGTTCACCACAGTATTTTTTTCTGTCTTTTTCTCTTTCTTCTTTGTGAGCAGTGTTGCCATATTTGTATCATGCTCATAAAAATCAGTTCTGTATTATACACTATATCAGCAGAAAATCCTTGGCGGATTTGAACTCAATCTGGACACGACTCATTAAACACTTAGTTCAGCGTACTCTGTAAGTATTAGTCTTATTATATGTATAACAAGAGATCATCTCCTTGGCCGTACCACACTTCTTTAGAGCTCTAGAAACATCCCCTTGTACTTAGTCACACTTATTTACTCTTTACACAAGCACAGAGACATTGGATTTGGTCATGGCCGGGTGACTAGGCAAGCTTTAACATAAGCCACTCTGAGAGCTTTCTGGGAAACTTTCACGTATGAAAGAGAGAGAGAGAGAGAGAGAGAGAGAGAGAGAGAGAGAGAGAGACCGAAAGTCTTGCATGAGGCACAACCAAGCACCTCTGAGAAATGGTGACAAAACCACATTGTTTATGTGAAAAGAAACTGTGTGCAGCATGTATATCTGTTTTTCTAAATACATAGTTTGAAATTTCATCAGTGGAGAAGCTATTTAAAAAAGTGTAACGTGACAAAATACAAGCTAATTATTGATTTAAAATAGCTAACCTATAACCAGATTACCATTTCAACTGAAAAGCTAGCTAGAAGTTGCTAGCTACATAGTTTGTCAAAGTCATAAATCTGTGGAATTTTTATTAATGTGCAGCTAATATACTGTACAAAAATAATATTTTCAGCCTTTTTGTCTAGAAAATCACACAACAAAGCCTTTTTCATCAAAAAACTAAACAAAACAACAGATACAGAGAGGGCTAACACCACTACTCTTATTTTGCATGTACAAATGTTAAATTTTAATTGAAAAGCCCTCCCTCATCATTAATATAAGCTTTGCAAAATTTTGGTATCCAGACAATCAGTTTCGCAAAACATTCAACTGAAATACTTTGCCATGCCACTTAAAAGACTTGCCAAAGGCTAATTTTGTTCATCCCTAGTTGGATATTTCTTTCTGACCTTGCGATCCAGTTCATCCTAGAGCAGTTCAATAAGATTTAGGTGCGGTGGCTTGGCAGGCCACTGCATTATAGATGACACACTAGCCAGCTGTTTGCTCTCTAAGTGATGCTCACAGAGCTTGAGCATATGCTTCGTGTCATTGTCTGGTTGTATGGTGAAATCTGGTTCCAATTAGCTTCAGTCCAGATGGAATTGCATGGTGTTGAAATAGTATGGCAGCCGTTTTGGTTCAGGATTCCTTTCCTTATTGAACCTATATTAACCAACATTTTACCATTTAACTGGCATGTATATAATGAGTTAACATGTTCTCCAAAGATGAACAGATTTAAAATATAAACAGAACATATGAAATTTGACATACTGTAGTTGAATGTATTTCATCTAAAGCCTACTGTTATTAGTGACAGTTTGATGAAAATGAATACCATTCAATTACCTAGTACATTTACATTTTTGCCATTTAGCAGGCATTTAGGAACATGCATGTGTCTCTCAAAACATCTAAAAGACAAGGTGGTTCCAAGCTTTTGGCAGGCACTGTATGTAATCAAAATTTTAATATTTGACACATAGGTAAGCAATGAGCAGCAGATAGTTCTGTTCACTGCTGCAAGCTTGTAATTACTGGAAAAGAAGGACTTGTTTATCTGGTGGAAGAGAAATCTTACCCATTTCTCATTATTGTCTGACACAATTGGGTCACTCTAATATATGTGTTTGTGATGAGTTTGCTATCAGTGCAGCTGTACAGTAGAAATATAAGGGGAGGCCCACAGAGTCCACAGAGGGAATTATGAGGCAAATGAGGTTGTTTTTCTTGTTGGAATATACAGCAGTCTATTTTTTTCCTGACGGCTTTATTTATTAAATTTATATGTGGCTCTTTCATGCTTAGTCATGCTTGTATTATTTGTTTCCATGCAACATTAGTTATATGTTGAATATGTAGTATGTAGTATAGAATTTTTTAAGCAGACAAAATTTAAACCATGCAAAATACAGACTAGTAGTTATACATCTTTGAATAATTGCTAATTAACTAACTAATTTTGTACTGTATTTGTCACACCTCCTATTTGCATGAATTTATATATCTTATCTATAAATAACTAATTTAAATATTCACTATATGGACAAAGGTTTGTGAATACCTGGCCAAGATTCATATGAACTTCCCATTCAACATTTAGTCTTCATTTACTGTTATAATATCCTGCACTCATCTGGGAAGATGTTCCACCATATTTGCAGTGTGCTTGTAGAGAATTGTGCTCATTCAGCTACGAGGGTTTTAGTAAACTCAGGTGTTGATGTAGGGTGAGAAGCCCTGGGGTGCAGTTAGCGTTCCAATTCATCCCATATTGAATAGGTTTGATTTCAGAGCTATTTTAGCTGGCCACTCAAGATTGTCCACTCCAATCCATGTAAATTATGTGCACATTTTTATGCCAGAACTGATTTAGGTCTCCTAGTTAAAGTAAAAGGGAAATGTAATGCCTAGTATGAGTGTAAAATGCAGGATTTCATAGCACCATCCCTGGAGAATTCTACACAGTTACATTTGCACACTCTAACACTCTTTATTATGCTTATCAGAAAATAATTAAGCTTTTAATATGGTTCACAAGTCTAGAAATTGCAATATGTGCAGTGCCTTTCAATATTTAAGACATTGTTTTTACTACAATCAGATTGTGAATGTAAGAGGTCATTAAAGGATCCATAATAACAAAGTATAAAGAGATTAGACTAAACTGCCATTCTCAGTGTGATACACACCTCTCATATTACTTGGATGTCTGTACGACTGTATAGCTGTATGTCTTTAGTGTTCAATTCACATTGAGATGGCATTTTTGTCTAATGAAAATTGGGCTCTCCCAACTAGATGAACACAGTTATCGTGTTGTATTGTGGTCCAAAAAAAAGGATGACGCATTCTAAGTCATGTGACCCATGTAAACTCAAAATAAGCAAGATTGTAGACAATGCTGTACTGCAGTTGTTGCGTTTGCTTTACAGTCTGATAACATTGTTTAAGATTAATGTCAGTTTCTACAATCTTCAGATTTCAATGTTTTCAAATAGCTGGAATTTTGACGTACAATTGCATCAATTAAAAGAGACATAGAGCAAATAATGTTTCTGGCAGAAATGATGCAGCCCAAAGATTTTGATGCCTGTGTAAAGATGTGCAAGGATTTTCAGATATTTCAGTGTGAATGAAATCTCCAGGATAGACAAAGAGCAGTTCCTGAAAAATTCCAGTTTCAAGACTGTCCGGATTAATGTGAATGTAGTGAAAGTAGTGGATTTTATGTGTCGGTTATTGTTCAATTTGTGATTGTTGCCTCTGTTTAGAACATTACTGACAATATGGAGTGTCTAAAATTTATTTATGCACCCTTTTGCATTGATGTGGACAGAAATACATCAGAAGAGACATTGTGGTGATTCAATTACTAGGCTTATTGCTCTGCTTGCTATTATTATTTTATATAACGGTCTCATTCTTGGTCTCATTTTGATTTATCACTCACACTATTCATTGTCGAAAAGTCATTTTCATACCAGGTTCTTTTTATTTCTGTTTTTCATAAATGCTTGAAGGAATTTAGAGAAGCTAATGAAGTGAACAAATATAGATTGCAACATGGGCCCTGATGTGGTGTTGCAGGCACCAATTTTATTTATTTATTTTTTGACGTTCTGGATCAGGAGCAGTTGTTGCACAGGAACTGTGTTTTGATAATTTCATGCGAGTACAGCGTGGGAACTCTTACATTCTAGTTTTCTCAGGTAAAGTTGCTATGGTTTTGCCTGCCTACACTCTGAGCATTTTTATGGATGCCTATACATGCCAAAGTCCAAATTAGAAGCAGAGAGAAGGAGAAAGTAAGGTAGATATAAAGAGCAAGCTTGTGTTGGGGTGTCAATTATTATATCATTATTATTCCACAGAGTGAGTGAATTAACAAATCAGAGGTGTTGATTTATTTTCTATAACAGCACAGCTTTGACCGCTGGAACATATTCTAAAGCATAAGCTTTAGTTTAAGTTTTAGTATCTACAGGGACTTGTATGGTGGATACTTCATGTCATCTAAGACGAATAACAGTTAAAGGTTTTTATTATTTGTTAGTATCATAAGTCTTTAACAGAAGTATTAGTGCTTTGCAAAAGTCTTTAGGACGTTGGGCTGTCAAGCCTTTTCAGTAGCATGACAAATTGACATTTTTTTCTAGTATTACCTTCAAGAGAAAAAAAAGTCAACTAAGATAACATTGTTTTATGGCTGACAATCGAATAACAGAAACTCTCCCTCTTCTACAACAATAAAGGTAACTATAAATGGTTCAAAAGTATGACAGGTTTATCGTAAAAAATAAGTTAGAATGATTAGTGAGAAGCTGTGGTAAATGGAAATTATATTACTACATAAGATGCAATTAGTGGAAAATAATCAGCTATCAGCTATCAGTACATGAGCATGCTAACCGATTTCAGATTATATACTGTGATAGGCTATAGGCTGTGGAAGTATTTTTCCAGCTTCTAAGCTTTTTTGTGACCTGGCAAAAAAACACAGTTTTGCTCCAAATTGGCTACTTTATTTTTAATAGCATGGCCAAAAAACCCATTTCAAATTGCTGTATTTGATTGAGACCATATCATGCCTTATTTATTCTGTAACTTCGAATGTATTGTCTGGCCGGAGCTTATCTAAACCCTGTGCTGACTTCAAGGAATGCCAGCAGAGCCAGTCAAAGCTGCAGGACTTATTTTTCATTTTTGTGCTGGAGAGATGATATGTTTGTTGTCATTTTACAAAGCAAATAACTAATTATATGATACTATTCCATTGGGGTGCAACAACACATACTTCTGATGACGTAAATCTGCAGATAATGATAAGATTACAACACAGTTCCACGTTTTATTTCGGTAAACATGCTTCAGAGTGATTTTGTAACTATTATCTTTGTAGAGCATTGCCATTTTCAAAAGTGTTTAAGGTAAAAATATTTGAGCTTCGATTAATATGTTTTCTAATACATTAAATACAGCATAGAGGTAAACAGAGCTTTGAAACAAAAATGACAAAAACATTAAAAACCATCTAAACAGCCTTTGCAATACCCACATTATAATATTTAAACCCAGTTTCACGATGTGAGAAAGGTCATTTTTTTTGTCACATAGTAGCTTTCCAGACATCCAAACAGTTTGATAGAGATTCCTTATGAGCAATTCAGAGGTGACAGTGACAGTTACATCTCTCTGAGTAAAAAACTGAAGTGGAACTTATGCTCTATTGGGTGTGAATTATAAATCATTGAATTATACAGGTGTAGAAGTGTAAAGACAAACAGTGTTAAGTGCGTTGGAAGAACGTTCAGAATGAGCATGGGAGAGTCTTTATGATCAGTGGTGGACAGTAACGAAGTAAATGTAATTCTTTACTGTACTTAATTATCTATTTGTGCATCTGTACTGTACTGAAGTATTTCGAGTGTCACTTTTACTTTAACTTCACTACATTTTAAAGTCAAATATCTTACATTTTACTCAAATACATTTTACGAAATTGCCGTTTCTTTTTATTTATGAGTGGATAAATACGTGACTGGTCAAGCTCGCAGCAAGCCACCAATCAGGGTAGAGCGCGCTCTCTGTTTAAAATTGTTTTGATTGCCGCTTGGTGGTATTTGTTGATAAGTTGGTTACTTATCACCAACATACAGTTCAGCGTCAGTCCAACAGCAAGCAGAACATTTTGAGAGGAATAAATGATGGAAGAGGTTTTGGGGCTCATGATCATTTATTAGTTATCCATCAGTGTTTGACTAATTAATATCATTCTATTAATAAATTGGTGTGCTAAGAGTAACACAAGTCTTTTAACTATGGGTGTAAGACAGTCCTACCAGCTGAACTAATTCTCCAGAGGGTCGAGCCGGACGGGATCCAACTCATTATGTAGTGCTACATTCACACATGCAGCGATTTTTATCGCTGTTAAGTTGCCAGCTGCTGTACCAGGAAGTCACCTGCTTCTGGTTGCTATAGTAACTTTTAGCAGTGAGTGGTAAAACAAATGAGAAGGATCATTTGAGCTTTACTGTCTTCACTCCCTTGGTTTTCACTCTACTTAAATTATAGTTCATTTTTGTCTAGGAAGGAGGATTTGAATCAGGTCTGACACTACCTCATGGATCCTTTGATCAGCATCAAGGACTACTTACAGCATACTGAGAGACAGTGTGTATTAGGCTCTTCTGAGTCACAGTTTGGCTAATATATGATGCCAGTCTTTAGTTTCTTAAATATTTCATTTCAGTAAAGTGGTGCTAGAATGTGTGTGAATGAGAGGAAGTGCAGTGGAGTGGTGCGGTTGCAGGGAGAAGAGGTGGAGAAGGTGGAGGGGTTCAGGTACCTGAGGGTCAACAGTGCAGAGTAATGGAGAGTGTGTTAGAGAAGTGAAGAAAAGAGTGCAGGCAGGGTGGAGTGGATGGAGAAGAGTGGCAAGAGTGATTTGTGATAGAAGGGTATCTGCGAGCGTGAAAGGAAACGTTTATAGGACTGTGGTGAGACCTGCGATGTTGTATGGTTTAGAGACAGTGGCATTGAGTAAAAGAGTGGGAGTGACGAGGATGGACAGGATTAGAAATGAGTTTATTAGAGGGACAGCGCATGTAGCATTTTAGAGACAAGGTGAGGGAGGCGCGATTGAGATGGTTGTGGTGTAATGGTACACAAAATGTATGGTTCGTATTTTTCTTTCTTTTTTTTTATAAAAACCCTGCTTGGTTAAATAATGTATAAAATAATAGATTAATATAATATTATTTATAAATGTACAATAATATAATATTTTATAAAAACAATTTAATTCATGTGTGTGTGTGTGTGTGTGTGTGTGTGTGTGTGTGTGTGTTTTACATTTAATAATCTAAAGATATGTTCAATTTATTTCTGCACACTTTAACAAATGTCTTTATTCCTTCCATCCTTCATTCATACACTCCCTCGATATGCAGAATTGTCAGGATTTTCTCCTTTAAGAGAAATTCTTGAAGCTGGATATAAAAAGCTACAGAATCCATAGATTCTTTAGCGTTTCCATGTATACGCAAAATAAATCTTATTTCCGGTACAAAGGGAGTAGCCACAGTGACACTGCGCTAATTATAGTATCTTAATTTTTTTTTTATTTTTTTTTTTTTTACCCCTGGCATTGTTGTGTATTTTTTCAAGTTTAATAATAAAAAGAAATGCACTCAAAGTGCGAGGCGGAGACCAAACAACTTTGTCCGCCACTTTATACGTTCCTGAGGAAACTCAGATTTAACTATGTTCCGCAAGTTAAAAACATTGCATTAGGTACACGTGTACCAAACTGAAAGCCGCGTACCGAAAAATGTTGGTACGAATACGTGTACAGTTACACCCCTAGTATCTGCACCTGCATAAAAATTTTAACTGCATTTCTTTGTCACTCTTAAAAAGATCCTCCTATGTGTAAATGTCAATGTTAATGCATTTGCGTGTACACATGTAAGTGTAAATGCACTTGTACAATGTGTATGACATTTACATTTATACTGTTTAAAGGCAGACACCTTTATCTAGATTAAATTACAGTAATGCTGTGTGATCCCTATTATAATAAATCCTCATGTATGTGCAAAAATAGATCAGAGAGTGTCTGAATAATAAAGATCTTTGTCCACGTTCTTTTTGATGAAGTGTGCTGTCAGTCTTTGTTTAAAGACGTCAAGTGACTCTGGAAGTTCATTATGAGAAAGGTTTTCATGGACTTTGCATCTTCCTTTAATCCCTGTGTATGACAGGAAGCTAAAAGTAAGCTACATTGTGAATGATAAACTGTTGTGCTGTTAAACAACTAATCCTGTACCTTCTGTGTGCATTTTTAATGAATGTGAGTCTCATCTTGTTGTCTGTTTTGAACTCAAACAATTAGAATAGAGCATAGAGTAGAGTTTCATACAGAGTTTGTTTTTGTTTTTGTTTCTTTTTGGTTTTGACTCAGTGTTCTGGGAGAAGGGAGAGCGTTATGCACCTTTCATTGCAGTCATACAGATGAGTAAAGACCTGTTGTTAGTGTCAGTAATTTCTGCCTCCATTTGGAACACAGTGGAGTGTATGCCCAAGGGGCTACAAACAGAAGCCTAGCATCGCGCACACACACACACACACACACACACACACACACACACACACACACACTCCTTGCTTCATTTTAAATTAGGGAATCAAGGCAAATAGCATTCAGACAACAAGGTTTCTCCTTTTTTCTATTTATTTTAATTTGTTTTTTATACTTTATATTGATTAGGAACAATAAATTATTCAAGGTAATGCTAAGTCAAAAGATTTAGTTGTGGTTAGGTGAGTGAGAGAAAAAGAGAGAGAGAGAGAGAGAGAGAGAGAGAGAGAGAAAGAGAGAGAGAGAGAGAGAGACATACACATATAATGTCCACTAACCTTAAGCTGTCACACAAAACTTTATTTACTACAATGAAACATAGATAAAGCACGTTGTAATGATCTGTATCATGATGTACAATAGGGATTGTACTATTCACAGATTCGCATTGGTGCATCAACACAAAAGTTAACAATGTGATGCATCAATTATAAAACTGTGCAAATAAAATAAAAAACTTTTCGGAAATAAAAGAATGAACTATCTGTACCATATCTGTACCATAATTGTATAGCATTGACCTCAGTTATGCAGATTAACATCCCTAGTGTACAACCACAGCATTTAAGGTGAGGAAGTAAACACTATAAGGCAGAATAAATCCATAACCAGTGTTTATAACCATAGATTAAATCAAAGAAATTCAGAATAAGAAGATTCAGAATGAAGAGGAGGGTTGATTACATGTCATTTGTTTAAGGACAATGTTTTGGTTCCCAGATTTGGGGAGTTCAGCCAAGGATAATGCCTTTATTCCCTTTACTCTTTTCAATATATACAAATAATTGCTATACAGTGCCTGTATGTTATTTGGTTTACAGTACTCTAAACTGGAAGCAAATTTATTGTATGCTCAGGCATACTTAGCTAATAAACCTGATACTGATTTTGATATACCCATAATCCAGGGCGTGACCACAGCCAAAGACCAGGCTATGACTGTAGACCAAGACCAGAGGCATAGACACTGGATTTAACCATAGAAAAACCTTGTGATAGAGTTAAAATCAAAACAACATGAATAATTTGGGGCAAAAACAGTAACAGACATAGAGACATGACAGGATGAGGGCCCATTACTTAAACTGAGACATGAAAAGTTTGAAGGTTCTAGTTCTTTTTACGGAGAGAAATAAGTCTGGGGGCAAAAGTTGACCTTGTTGAAAGCTGACCCATCAAGTGTAATGCTAAGTAAAAAGTTTAAAACTGATGCGGAAATTGTCAGAGTAAAAGCTAGATTCTGGATCATGGACCATTATGATGTTTATGTGCCATATGTAAAAATAAAACTCACAGACTAGACATAGAACTGGAGGAATGAAATCGGTACACAAGGGGCCTGTCATTTAAGAAATAACACTTTAAAAAAGGGTGGCCTGAGATCAACTCCAGAGAAGATTTACTGTCTGAGACTAATTTAGGAAAGTTCTCTGGGTCTGTTTAAGGGGAAATCTCACAGCTTGAAAGAGATTCAGCAAAGATCAGGGCTGGTAATTGTCTAAGGATTTATGAAGACAAAGTCTTGGAAACAAAATCTGACAGAGGAAAATTATTGGGAAGTGTGCCAGGTAAAGCTCTGGGTCACAGAGGTTGATAATGGCAACAGATCAGATACAGGCACAGACATAGAGCCAGAAACAGCTTATCGGTGTTAATTCCTGGCTGTAGAGGAAGGATAAACGTCCTTTTGGGGGTCACCTCCCATTCCATTTGAATGGTCTGAAAAGTGTTTAAACAGCCTCTTAAAGAGTTATGATGGTGCAATGAGCCACTGTGAGAAAAAAAAAACTTAATGCAGTTTGAATTCAAGCATGTAAAGGGAATTGGATGAGCCCTTGGAAACTGATAGGCTAGCAAGAAATAAAGGAAGGCTGTAGAAGGAGTGTGCAGAAAAGGAACAAGTGGTCAGTGAAGGAGATAAAAAAAAAAATAGTACAAATCAGTAACACTTAAAAAAAAAAAAAGACATCTTAGCAATAAAATATATGAAATATAGTCAAATTTATCAATATTGCCTGTTATAAGATTACAGTAAGCCAAATATTAAGACTCTCGAACTTCAAATGGATTTGTTCTATTGGCAGATCATTTTGCTCATTTTAAATATTTATTGCTATGAAGAGGCAAAATTGCAGATTAAGAAAAGGTAACAAGGATTGTTTGAATAATCTTATATTGGGTACATTTTATAATAGCAAAATACTAGATACATTTGACTATATTTAAGATAAACTATGTACAAAAGAACGGGGTCACTTGACTTTGACTCTGACCTCAACCATACTAAACACCTTTGGGATGAATTTCAACACTGAGGGCACCACAGGCCTCCTCATGCTACATCAGTATCTGACTTTACTAACACCCTTGTGGCTGAATGAGCACAAATCTCCACAACCACACTCCAAAACAGCAAATGGTAGCATAATGTGGAATGGAACCCCATTAATCACAATATTATCAATAATCAATATTATGGTCAGGTGTTCATGTATTGTATTTTTACTTGCAAAGATGTCCTTTTTAAGTTATATGCCAGGTTACCTTTTATGGCTTTGGTTTCAACATACACTATGAACATAGACATCAGCATGACAAACTACAATAAAAACATTATAAAAATCTAAAAATATGCCATACATTATATTCAACATTCACACACATACACATTCCCATATGTACACATTTAGTAAAGCTAGTCAATTCACTGGCATTGGTTTTAGGAAAGTGAATGTGAACATGTTACAAAAAAATGAACAGATCAACCTTTTGCTCTTCATCTTTTTTATCAACAAAATTACCTTATTATAAACATTATTTTCAGGAAGCTATTTTTCTGGGCTGGGGAGAAGCCAAGGGATACATGTGGATGTGGTGTATTTGATCAAAATTCTTCTTCTTCTTCTTCTTCTTCTTTCGGCTGCTCCCATTAGGGGTCGCCACAGCGGATCATCCGTCTCCATACCACCCTGTCCTCTACATCTGCCTCTTTCACACCAACTACCTGCATGTCTTCCCTCACCACATCCATGAACCTCCTCCTTGGCCTTCCTCTTTTCCTCCTACCTGGTGGCTCCATCCTCAGCATTCTTCTACCAATATAATTCATGTCCCTCCTCTGCACATGTCCAAACCATCTCAATCTCGCCTCCCTCACCTTGTCACCAAAACATCCTACATGCGCTGTCCCTCTAATAAACTCATTTCTAATCTTGTCCATCCTCGTCACTCCCAACGAAAACCTCAACATCTTCAGCTCTGCTACCTCCAGCTCCACCTCCTGTCTTCTACTTAATGCCACTGTCTCTAATCCATACAACAACGCAGGTCTCACCACAGTCCTATAAACTTTCCCTTTCATTCTTGCAGATACCCTACTATCACAAATCACTCCTGTCACTCTTCTCCACCCACTCCACCCTGCCTGCACTCTTTTCTTTACTTCTCTAACACACTCTCCATTACTTTGCACTGTTGACCCGAGGTACCTGAACTCCTCCACCTTCTCCACCTCTTCTCCCTGCAACCGCACCACTCCACTGCCCTCCCTCTCATTCACACACATGTACTCTGTCTTACTCCTACTGACTTTCATTCCCCTTCTCTCCAGCGTGTACCTCCACCTCTCCAGGCCCTTCTCAACCTGCTCACTACTCTCACCACAAATCACAATATCATCCGCAAACATCATAGTCCAGGGAGACTCCTGTCTGACCTCGTCCGTCAACCTGTCCATCACCACTGCAAACAGGAAAGGGCTCAGGGCCGATCCTTCATGTAGTCCAACCCTCACCCTGAACCAGTCTGTCGTTCCTACTGCACACTTCACTGCTGTCACACTGTCCTCATACATGTCCTGCACCACCCTCACATACTTCTCTGACACACCTGACTTCCTCATACAGTACCACAGCTCCTCTCTCGGCACCCTGTCGTACGCTTTCTCTAAATCCACAAATACACAATGCAATTCCTTCTGTCCTTCTCTATACTTCTCCATCAACATCCTCAAAGCAAATAAGGCATCTGTGGTGCTCTTCCTCAGCATGAAACCATACTGTTGCTCACAGATGGTTACCTCTTCTCTCAGTCTGGCTTCCACTACTCTTTCAAATAACTTCATGGTGTGACTGATCAACTTAATTCCCCTGTAGTTACTGCAGGTCTGCACATCTCCCTTATGCTTAAAGATCGGTACCAGCACACTCCTTCTCCATTCCTCAGGCATCCTCTCACCTTCCAAAATCTTGTTAAACAATCTGGTTAAAAACTCCACTGCCATCTCTCCTAAACATCTCCATGCTTCTACAGGTATGTCATCTGGTCCAACCGACTTTCCACTTTTCATCCTCTTAATCGCTGCTCTCACTTCCTCCTTACTAATCCTATCTACATCCTGCTTTACCAACTCCACATCATCCAACCTTCTCTCTCTCTGATTTTCCTCATTCATCAGCTGCTCAAAATACTCCCTCCACCTTCTCAACACACTCTCCTCACTAGTCAACACATTTCCCTCTCCATCCTTTATTGCTCTAACTTGCAGCACATCCTTCCCAGCTCGGTCCCTCTGCCTGGCCAATCGGTATAAATCCTTTTCTCCTTCCTTAGTGTCCAACCTCTCATACAGCTCGTCATATGCCTTTTCCTTGGCTTTCGCCACATCCCTCTTTACCTGCTGCCGCATCTCCTTGTACTCCTGCCTACTTTTCTCATCACTCTGTCTATCCCACTTCTGTTTTGCCAACCTCTTTCTCCTTATGCTCTCCTGCACTTCCTCCTTCCACCACCACGTCTCCTTGTCTTCCTTTCTATCTCCAGATGTCACACCAAGTACTTTTCTAGCTGCCTCCCTCATCACTCCTGCAGTAGTTTCCCAATCACCCAACACCTCTTCACCACCACCGAGCCCCTGTCTGACCTCTTCCCTGAACCTCACACTACACTCTTCCTCCTTCAGTTTCCACCATCTTATTCTTCTTTCAGTCCTCACTCTCCTCCTCTTCTTCTTCACCTCCAAATCCATCCTACAGACCACCATCCGATGCTGTCTAGCTACACTGTCCCCTGCCAACACCTTACAGTCTCCAATCTCCTTCAGGTTGCATCTCCTGCATAGAACATAGTCCACCTGTGTGCACCTTCCTCCACTCTTATACGTCATCGTATGCTCCTCCTTCTTCTTAAAATAAGTATTCACCACTGCCATTTCCATCCTTTTAGCAAAATCTACCACCATCTGCCCTTCCACATTCCTCTCCTTAAGGCCATACCTACCCATCGCCTCCTCATCACCTCTGTTCCCTTCACCAACATGCCCATTAAAGTCTGCCCCAATCACCAATCGTTCTTTCCTAGGTACACCATCTACCACTTCATCTAATTCACTCCAGAATCTTTCCTTCTCCTCCATCTCACAGCCGACTTGTGGAGCATAGGCACTGATGACATTTATCATCATCCCTTCAACTTCCAGCTTCACGTTCATCACCCTCTCAGAAACTCTCTTCACCTCCACTTCGCTCTTACTGTACTCTTCCTTCAGAATCACCCCTACACCATTTCTCTTTCCATCCACACCATGATAGAACAGTTTGAACCCACCTCCAATGTTCCTGGCCTTACTCCCTTTCCACTTGGTCTCCTGAACACACAACATATCTACCTTTCTCCTCTCCATCATATCAGCTATCTCTCTCCCTTTACCCGTCATAGTACCAACATTTAAAGTACCAACCCGAACCTCCACTCTCCTACACTGCTCCTTTTCCTGCCGTCTCTGTAGACGTCTTCCTCCTCTCCTTCTCCTCCTTCGGCCAACAGTAGCCCAATTTCCACCGGTACCCTGTCGGCTAACGATACCTGTGGCGGTCGTTGTTAACCCGGGCCTCGACCGATCCGGTATGACATTCTCATTTGTGATCCGCATATTTGATTTGGCACGTTTTACGCTGGATGCCCTTCCTAACGCAACCCTCCCCATTTACCCGGGCTTGGGACTGGCACTAAGAGTGCACTGGCTTGTGCCTCCCTAATGGCTGGGTTGTGTATTTGATCAAAATATTTGGTCATAAATTGTGGTTATGTCAAGGCTGTATGCCTTCTCCAACTGGAAAGATGTTTTGAAAAATAATTTCAATATATACAGTGTCTTACAAAAGTGAGTACACCCTCACATTTCAGCAACCGTTTTATTATTTCTTCTCGAGTGACAATACTATAGAAATAAAACTTGGATATATTTTAGAGTAGTCAATGTGCAGCTTGTATTGCAGTATAGATTTATGGTCCTCTAAAAATAACTCAACATACAGCCATTATTGTTAAAATAGCTCGCAACAAAAGTAAGTACACCCTAAGTGAAAACAGCTGTAAGTCCTGTAACCATGCAAAACCACATGCCCTATTCATCATGTTTTTGTCTGCTTGACAGGACTGTACAAATTTTTGTATCTTGTATTAGAGCAGGTAAAATTTGGTGTGAGTACAATTCTCTCACCCTGACCACTGGATGTTTAAAATGGCACCTCATGGCAAAGAACTCTCTGAAGATTTGAGAATTAGAATTGTTGCTCTCCACAAAAACAGTACAGTTACAGTACAGTAGCCAGAGTCATAGAGAGGTCTTCCAAGACGGGTTCCACTCGGAACAGGCCTTTGCAAGGGTCGATCAGAGGAGTTGAGTCCTGTGTGTCAGGTGCAGAACTGTTTTCAAAAAACAGACGCATGAGTGCTGCAGCATTGCTTTAGAGGTTGCACAAGAGGAAGGTCCGCTTGTCAGTGCTTAGACCATATACCGCTCACTGCAACAAGTCGTTTTGCATGGCCGTCGTCCGAGAAGGAAGCCTCTTCTAAAGCTGTCTCACAAGAAAGCCTGCAAACAGTTTGCTGGAGACAACCTGTCCAAGAGTTTGAATTACTGGAACCATGTCCTGGGGTCTGATAAGATAAACTCATTTAGCTCAGATGGTGTCCAGCATGTGTGGTGATGCCCTGGTGGTGTTAGCTACATTGCCTGGTCTGCATAAGTGCTGCTGGTATTGTGGAGTTGCAGTTAATTGAGGGTAACATGTATTCCAACATGTACTGTGACATTCTGAAGCAGAACATGATGCCCTCCCTTTAGAAACTGGGCCGAACGGCAGTATTCTTACATGAAAACGACCACAAACACAACGCGAATATGACAACTGCCTTGCTGAAGGTGATGGAGTGGACAAGTATGTCTCTAGACCTTAAACCTATTGAGCACCTGTGGGGCATCCTCAAGCGAAAGGTGGCGAAGCGCCATGCGTTTAACATCCAGCAGCTCCATGATGTCATGTTCACTTGTTCACTTGTTCACATGTTGCCAGCTATTTTGACAATAATGGCTGTATGTTGAGTTATTTTCAGAGGACAGTAAATCTATAGTGCTATACAAGCTGCAAAGTGACTACTCTAAAATATATCCAAGCTTAATTTTTATAGTATTGTCCCTTTAGTACATATAATAAAATGGTTTCTGAATGATGTGAAGGGTATACTCACTTTTGTGAGATGTAAAAGTAAGATTGTTTCCGAAAACTTTTTACTAAGTGGGATATTATTTAGTTATATAGATTTATGGACATTGAATACTTTATTTATGAAAGGTAAGTGCAACATAATGGTAAATGTTATCATATATCACAGACTATTTGCATTCTTCCAGTGAGGGTTGTGAAATAAATGAAACTCCTGGCAGTTTCATTGGTTTCATCGTGTTATTGTGAAAAATTTTATTACACTTGCAGTCTTTTTAGTAATATGACTGGTGTTTCTAAAGATTGATATGGAGTTCATGGACTGAGGAATCTGAAGATCAGTCGCACATCGGGTTCTGTGTAGCATTGAGTCAGCGACCTGAGAAAGAGTCGATAGATGCAGAAAGTGAGAGGCACGCAAAGAAAATGTTCAGGCCTGGCATCTTCACTTGCTACATTCATTTATTGCATCACAAAAAACGCATAGATGCATTGTTCTGGAAGAATGGTTGTAAATTAGTATAAGAATAGGCTATTTTTTGGTTGGTGTTCTTTTGTTGATGTAGTTGTTTTTTTTTTTTTTTTGAAAGAGCATTGCATGGTTTACATCATCCACAGTCAGGGTTGTTTTCATTTTGAGAAATCTTACATTAAACCACTAACATGCACACATTCACATTTTTTTTTGACTGGTCCAGAAGTATGGTGTCGATGACATTAAGTAACCCAGAATATCTGCCCATAGTTCGTTTTCTGTTCCTTTTAATTATTTCTATGTTGTATTTACATTATTAGCTTTAATTATCTGTGTAAGGTTTTTCCCAGCATGAGTCATTGTATTTCCCGAGCTGAATTAGTTCATAAAACCACAAAGCCAAAGAGACAAAAAAGGCAGTATAGTTTTTTGTCTTAAGAACAATAGAATTACCAATTCAAAAGAAGGGCGAAAGAAGCTTACTTTGATAAGAAAGGAGAAAAGAGTGAGATACTGGGGTGGAAGGAAAGGAGAGGAAAGGAGTAAATCCATTCCCGCTGTGGGGCTTTTCACAGCATGGCATCTGGAAACTGTGATTGTTGCTGCACTTCAATTGGAGTCAGTGACAGTCACCTCTGCGAGTCTTATTTCACCTTCAGCTTTGCTTTTGAATTAATAGGCTTTAGAGGAAGCCTTTGGCACTGAGGCGACTTGCTCACATTCTTAGTCATCCTAGTCTTTAAAAGAGTATCCTGGAGGAAAAAAGCTCCGTAGCTTTGGGAAATGAGTCTATTTTTTTCAGGGATTTGAATGAATGAATAAAAGTTTTGTTATTTTCTGAATTCAAAGTACGTCATTAGTTTTGGCAAATGGTGCATGACTTATCGGCTGCTGCAAAGTTTAGCAAGCTACAGTATATAACCTTCTCTAGTGTTGATTTGAATTTTTTTTTAAGTGATAAACTGGCCTTTTGAAAGAACTTCCCAGCTCACTATTATTTCTTTTTCATTCATTGTGTCCTGTTCTCATTTTCTGACTATGTGGAACAAGTGAAGTACATTGTTTTCATATCATGAGAAAAGAAGGATGCCTAATTCTTGCTAATGTTAATTCTTTGTTTTCTGAAAAGCCACATACCATAACACTCCATTTACTATATTAGAAATATTAATAGCTATAAAATATAATAAACAAAACCTAAATAAATAAGTGTGGTACTGTATATTAAATGAGATAAAGACATAAAACTTACATGAGGGACACTGAGAAAACTCTACAACATAGCAAATTGCAGCTCTTCGTTCTGGTTGCTTACCAGTTTATAGATTGCTAATGTGATCTGAAGCCAAAATGAAGTGTTGGTTGCGAAATGATGGAGTGGACCTTTAATGTCATGGGTATAAATGAAGCCCAGTCAAGTGCACGATTCCCACACTCTCTCATTACCCTGTAAAGAGGCCAGAAAAGGCACGGACTGATGAATGGAGCCGGTTTATCTCAGAGCATTGTGAAATGTGGTACATTAAAAAAGTATATTGCAGCAGAGGGACAGATCTATGAGCAACAATGTTTAAGGTCTTTTTTCGGGCTATTAAATAAGTGTTGGATAGAGAGCCAGAACAAATTCAGTTCTATTAAGGTGTAGAAGCTTGGCTTCAGGGACTGCTTCGGACACCTATAAACAACGAAGGCCCAGCACGGTAATTGGCAACATGCAAATCCAAATACGTGTTCTGAGAGCTGACAAGCTAATTACAAGTAAAGATGTGTCATGCTACCCATTAAAGAAAAAATATGCCATTTTTGAAGGAGAACATTTGGATTTATGCAATAAATATGTTAACACAGTTTTGGTGTGAAATGGTTTATGAGGTACAGGCATAGAATATGTCCTGTGCCAAGAAAATTCTAGCATTGAACTGTAACTATAAAAATATTGAACTTTAATTACGAACTATAAAAAAAATAATATGGTGGTGATGGGAATGTTTTTACGTTGAAAGTGTGACCTTTGGGGTGTTACAACACAGAAATATGAGCTTAATAACAACTAAATGGAAGAGATGGAGAAGATCTTAGTCACTCACACATAAACACGCACACATTAATTTATGATCTCTATAAACTATTCGAACAAAGTGACGAAGATTATTACTTTTTAACGAATCCTTGGCCTTGTATGATGATTAACTCATGAGAAAGAGCAGTTTTGTTTTGTTCTTTGTTTTTGTTTATGTGGTGACTCCATTAGCATACCTATCTAGCCTGGAGAGGGAAAGACAGGGAAGCTGTTGAAGAGCATATGGACAACAGGGAGAGACTGAAGGAGTGAAAGTGATTAGTCAAAGAGTCAAAAGCAACATCAGGGGAAAGAGAGGAGTGAAATAACACAGAGAAAAGGATTATTTCAGAGAAATGTAAGCTTGTATATAGGAATCAAAACTTTGTTTGGTTTTACTTCAGGTAAACATGGCTGCCATGTTTGTTTTAACCCGGTATTGTTTTATTAAAGGCCTAATCTTAAGGCTAACCCAGTACACACAATATTTGCTTCCTGCAGTGATTTGGCTGACGTATGCGGTCAGCATGTTGAATTTATTTTGCTTCATAACACCACAGAATATTTCCCACCACAATGGAGTGCACTTACACACTAGCAATTTAACCCTGACCAGGGCTGGTGGCAGGGGTGGTCTTGCCTGCCCAATCTAAGTTTTATTTCATATTTTATGAAATGGGAAAAAGAACCCAGAAAATACCAGCATGAGGTCTAACATCTGATTGGATGGGCAGCCTACCACCAACCCAAAGCCCTGCTCCAGCAGCACAAAATAGTCTTTTACCACTTTCCTCACACTACTTTCAGTTCGACACACTTTAGCTTCATACTGGCTTTTTTTAAAAGTTTGTTTACTTTTTTCAGATTGTGATCAGCTAACGAATGCTCGTTTAACTGAAATGACATTTTATTACACTTTATATAACTGCTTTTACAATGTGTGTAATGTATCACTTTTTTCACTTATTAGCAAGCCTAGTGCGGCATGTGTCTGTAGCGATGCTGCTGCTAGCACATCAGAGGCTACGGCTAATTTCAGTTTACCGTCAGCATGCACTGCTACTCCTTAGTCCTCAATAAGTGCCCCAAAACAGACCCATCTCCTGGCTGTTTCAGCTCCAGTTTAGGCGATTAGCAATTTCAGTAAAGACGATTTAACCCAGACAATATTAGTAAATATCCCAAATATTGTTTGGTTGCTATCGACAATGTATTCTGCTTATTAAATTGTTCCTGGTAGCGCACACGCCCATGGATGGAGTTCCCCTTTCCACACTGTCAAGAATCCTAAACCCTCATTCTCACACTAAGTTACATAAAAGAAAGTGAAATTTAAAGATCTTGGCCCATGAGAAATCTATAACAAACTTAGACATGGATGAATTTTTAAATATTTTTTGCAATGAAAACATAAGACTAATTCTGTAGATGGATGGATGGATGGATGGATGGATGGATGGATGGGAAATATAACTGATCAAAAATACAGATAAAGTTTCAGGTTGCTGTTGGTTATAAAGTTTAAAAAAGAATAATCTTTATATAAAAAGTGGCAAAAAAGAAATGTGGTTATATAATGTTCTGAAAAGGTTCTGTGAAAAAAAGGTGTTGGGGACACTATCACTGATTGCCCACCTATTATTTGTACCAGACCACCCTAATGTAATTGCCTAGACCTGGCACTGCCCCTGACTAAAGACATTTGTCAGTATTGTGCGAATCTTTTAAGTAATTTGTATCTGAATGTTCCAGTAAACTTTTCCCTAGCATTTATAAGATTATAATGTTGGTTCACATGTTGAAATGATTTTCGTTATCATAATGACTGGCACATTCTAAAGTGAGCTGTGTTTGGTTTCTGTTCAGCTCATTCTTTTCAGTTGCTCAGTGGTTAGAACTAGTTACAACTTGCCTTAAATCAGCAAATTAACAATCAAATCAAACTGATTAACTATTGCTCTTGCCGCCTATTGCTGTCTTTTGCATCCTTGACTAGTCATGCCACAAGCAGGTCATTTACCTTCCTGTTTCATTTAATTGGAGTTTTAATGGAACTACAAAAATTAAATAGTAATGGTTCTTTAAAATTTGCTGGGGTGCAACGAATGAGGATCCTGATCATGTGAGACGTAATACGTACTTGAGTAATTTGGTGAATTGCTGACTCATGCTTAAATTTAATGAGCCTCAGAGACACATCTAATTACAATGATGAGAGCATTAACAAAGACAAGTGCAAGTGGACGGTGCGTGTGTTTACTATTTGCTAAGAATACTTGTTTGCCTTCATTGAACCACTTATCATTCAGAGCACAGTGCTTAATAACAAAGACTGATTGCTCGGCTTGTAAAGACAAATCATTTGAATTTTGTGCTGTTCATTTATAAACATCAAAAGCGGACAAACCTTTAACAAAGGCACCCCGATTAGTTATACTGTTAATTTTTACATTTGCAGTTGCTCAGCAGACATAAAGGTTCAGTAAGATCTTGATATTTTAGTTATTTAGTAGTCATATTAGCTTGTTTTTAGGAGAGATGGCAGTGGAGTTTTTAATCAGATTGTTTAACAGGATTTTGGAAGGTGAGAGGATGCCTGAGGAATGGAGAAGGAGTATGCTGGTGTCAGGTGTGTCAGAGAAGTATGTGGGGGTGGTGCAGTACATGTATGAGGACTGTGTGACAGCAGTCAAGTGTGCAGTAGGAACAACAGACTGGTTCAAGGTGAAGGTTGGACTGCATCAAGGATCGGCTCTGAGCCCTTTCCTGTTTGCAGTGGTGATCGACAGGTTGACGGACGAGGTCAGACAGGAGTCTCCATGGACTATGATGTTTGCGGATGATATTGTGACTTGTGGTGAGAGTAGGGAGCAGGTTGAGGAGAGCCTGGAGAGGTGGAGGTATACGCTGGAGAGAAGGGGAATGAGAGTCAGTAGGAGTAAGACAGAGTACATGTGTGTGAATGAGAGGGAGGGCAGTGGAGTGGTGCGGTTACAGGGAGAAGAGGTGGCGAAGGTGGAGGAGTTCAGGTACCTGGGATCAACAGTGCAAAGTAATGAAGAGTGTGTTAGAGAAGTGAAGAAAAGAGTGCAGGCAGGGTGGAGTGGGTGGAGAAGAGTGATAGCAGGAGTGATTTGTGATAGAAGGGTATCTGCAAGAGTGAAATGGAAAGTTTATAGGACTGTGGTGAGACCTGTGATGTTGTATGGTTTAGAGACAGTGGCATTGAGTAAAAGACAGGAGGTGGAGCTGGAGGTAGCAGAGCTGAAGATGTTGAGGTTTTTGTTGGGAGTGATGAGAAGGATCAATCAGGCTCCTCAATCAGGATTAGAAGATTGAGTTTATTAGAGGGACCGCGCATGTAGGACGTTTTGGAGACAAGGTGAGGGAGGTGAGATTGAGATGATTTGGACATGTGCAGAGGAGGGACATGGGGTATATCAGTAGGAGGATGCTGAGGATGGAGCCACCAGGAAGGAGAAAAATAAGAAGGCCAAGGAGGAGGTTTATGGATGTGGTGAGGGAAGACATGCAGGTAGTTGGTTTGAAAGAGGCAGATGTAGAGGACAGAGGGGTATGGAAACAGATGATCCGCTATGGCGACTCGGGAAAAGCCGAAAGAAGAAGTAGTCATGATAGCAGAGTAGTAGTAGTAGTAGTATTTCACTCACCAAACACAGAGAAAATTAAAAACACACTACTAAGCTATTGAGCAAGGACATTTTCAGACTGTTGACAATCACTATTCATACTAGCTCTATTAATCAGCTTGAACAAACTAGACAATGTTTCCAGAAACAGTGACTGTCAACAAGACATTGTTTAAAGATCTGGATGATTATAAACTAACAAATGAATGTATGAAATAAATTTGTCCTACTGAAAAAATAAATAAACAGTTATTAAACTGAAATAAATACAACGCAGTGTGGAACAAAAAACAGCAATGCTAGTACTAGCACTTTTTTTGTACATTTAAAATCTTCAGAAGAGTGAAAATAAAGTTGCTATCCAGACTCAAATAACATCTTTATGTGCACCATAAGCAAGACTTTTTTTTTTTCATTCATCTTCTCCCGCTTATCCGTAATTCGGGTCGCGGGGGCAGCAGTCTAAGCAGATTCCCTAGACACTTCTCCGTGTCCAGGGATCGGGTTGTCAAGACCCCCCGCCTTCGACTGCTGCCCGATCCTCTCAGCACCGGTCCCTTACGGTCCCTCCTGCAGGTGGTGAGCCCACGGGAAGGCGGCCCCACGTCGCTCCGACGTCACGGTCCTTGATTTATTTTTCTCGTAAGGGTCAAATGGCCTTATCAAGACTTAGCAAGACTTTCTGTCATCTTATTAAGAGAACAACTATTATATGCTTTATCAAAAAGTGACATTATCCAAAGAGGATAAGTATTAAATCTACCTAATGTTGAAGGGATTCACATATTCCTATATATTCCTTTAGTATCTCTGTGAATGTATTATTCATCCACTTGACGTGATGCAATGTTATTGTTCTTTGCAGGAGATTCCTATTCAATGATTCAGGGGCCGGCATACAATGATGACATTACAGTGGAAGTGCTCAGGAAGAGACGGTGGCTGTCTGAGCCCAGAATGACCAGCAACAAAGCCAGCCACGAGACATCAGAGTCACAGGATTTACCTGGATCACTGGTCGACACTGAAGCAGATAACAGCTCCCAGATAGCAGTAAGCTTTTATTTGTTTATTTATTTTACTTTATTTATTTTTGTAAACTGTATAAGCCCATTACTACATGTAATACGGTTTCATAATGATGAAATGTGCTTTCCACCACTGTAACGTATTGAAATAAAAAGACTTGTTAGACGTCAAGGGTTCCTAGACCCTGTTTTGGGAACCAGAAAAAATATAGGTTGGTTGAAAATAAAGGATTTGGTTTGGGTCAGTTCAACTGTATGGTCACTGTCAGAGTACAAATATAGCGACAAAAAAATGGAGTTAGCATTTAACCAGTGTGCTAATAGCATTATTATAAATTATAACTGTTCTATAATACATGGAAAGGTATGGTGCATATCAGTATTGCAATGAAGTGGAATAAAATGAATAAAAATTGGGGAGCAGTAGGTTGAGGTACTGTAGAGGTAACAGTATGAGGCCTGTATTATGGATAGTCATATATATATATATATAGAAATGTTAATAGGTAAAGGCTGGCAGTAAATACTGTCATTAATACTGTCATTACTTTTACTATTTATTATATGTTGCCCTGATTTGGATTAGCCAGATGACTAATCAGTTATAAAGCAAACTACAACCTATGCTGATTGTATAGCTAGCTAACATTGTACACTAATGATTAAGACCATTTTAGGCAAAATACAGTTCACAGTTCATGATGTAGTTTTCTTGTTATTACTGTTTCCAATTATCTTGCATTTTATGCACAAACAATTTACAGTATGCAGACATGGTCTACATAGAAAGAATGCTATGAAGCAGGTTATAGCTACAGAAGTTTTTAGTTTACTGTTTCCTTGTTGATTAATTAATCAGCTAATGAGCTTTCCCTTCTGTATCCCTGACAACTGTTCAGTATTTGTCTTCTGAATGAAAAAGAGCCCTGACAGAACAGAAATAATGAAACAACTGACAAATTGTGAATAAAATGCCAAAGTCCTGTCATTACTAGAATTACAATTTTCATTTGAGGATTATGCTTTAACTTGAGAGATGGTGGACAAATGGAGTAGCAGAGCCAGTTGGAAGAAGAGGCTGTCAGAGTGAGAGGCTTTCGAAAGACTAGAGGAAACTGAGCTCAATAGGCAAAGAGCTATAAAGCAGTTGAATGTGATTTAATGAGTCTTTCCCATCAGGGATGATGGCAAAGTGGCCCTGCACCCAAAGCAATTTGCACTACAGCGTTATGAAACTTTTTAATGTTCGTGTTTAATGTTTTTGAGTAATGTGCTTAATTTTTATGTGTGTGTACGTGTAATGTAGCACCAAATGAGCTCACTATCTCATATGATAATGAAAATTACTTTGACTTAGAAAAGAACTAGGTGGTGTTAAAAAAGCTGTTGTCTCCTGTCGCCTTCCACGCTTATTATCAAATCTCATGTGGTCAGAGCTGTTTGTGTATGGCTAGGTAGAAAGAGTTTTCTGGCTCAGCGGAGGGTGAATTAGATAGGATTTTACTCTGTGTGTGTGTGTCTGTGTGTGTCTGTGTGTGTGTGTGTGTGTGTGTGTGTGTGTGTGTGTGTGTGTGTGT
>JAAIIK010000189.1:321196-331265 GCA_014706435.1 Silurus glanis | reverse complement strand
GTGTGTGTGTGTGTGTGTGTGTGTGTGTGTGTGTGTGTGTGTGTGTGGATCATAGACAGAATGTGAAGGTGAGAATGGTTTGGATGAGCTGTGTGTGCTCTGTTTATAATAAGGACCTTGGAGATTCTTTGGATTGTCTGCTTCAGTACACAGACATTTTGTACTTGTACTTTTGTACTTGTTTTTTTTTTAAATGAAAGGGTTTTTAAACATAATCCAGTTGGCCTGCTAATTCCACCTGAGTTTCAAAGTCTATATTATTTTGAATAGAATAAAATAGGATCATCTTCATCATCATCATCATCATCATCATCATCATCATCATCATCATATAACCAATGTAATCATAACATGAGCATGGATTTGGATCACCCATGGTGATAATGCAGCCATGACCTCAGGTGTACACTGCTTTTTTAATAATTTAATGTACAAGGGCCAATTATTCTGCATATATACAACATTTATTACATTTGAAGACATTGTTCAAACGTTTTATTTGAAGGCATATGCATATTGCACATATGTGTTTGCAATACATATTGCACATGAATGTATTTGCACGTAATGCACATTAATTTGTTTACTGGTACCGATCACCTGAGCCAGTGTAAATGTTTAGGAAGTGGATAGCCTGGGGAAAAAAACTTTTAATGTACATAGAAATGTGCGATATAAAATTGTATGTGCATGTTGTATAGTGAAAAGAGCAAATAATACTGTAGTGACAGACACACAGATACACACATAGCATTCACACACAGTCCTCAGTAAAAGGCACATAACAGTCTGCCTGGAGTTTGCAAAAAGGCACCTGAAGGACGTTAAGACAATGAGAAACAAAGATTGAACTCTTTTGCCTGAATGCCAAGCGTCTGGAGGAAACCAGGCACCGCTCATCACGTGGCCAATACCATCCCTACAGTGAAGCATGGTGGTGGAAGCATTCTGTTGTGGGGATCTTTTTCAGTGGTAGGAACTGAAGACTAGTCAGTATTGAGGGAAAATGGATGCAGCAATGAACAGAGAGATCCTTGATTAAATCCTGCTTCTGAGCCCTATGGACATCAGACTAGTGCGATATTTCATCTTCCAACAGGACAACGACCCTAAGCACACAGCCAAGGTAACAAAGGAGTGGCTACAGGACCTTTAATGTCCTTTAATGGCCCAGCCAGATCACAGACATGAACCTGATTGAACATCTCTGGAGAGACCTGAAAATGGCTTCCCATCCAACCTGATGAAGTTTGAGAGGTTCTGCTAAGAAGAATGGGAGAAACTTCCCATAATTAGGTGTGCCAAGCTTGTAGCATTATACTCAAAAAGACTCAATAAAAGCTGTAATTGGTGCCAAAGGTGTTTTAACAAAGTATTGAGCAAAGGCTGTGAATACTTATGTACATGTGATTCTTTTCGTTTTTTTATTTTTATTACTTTTGCAAAAGATTTCAAACAAACTTCTTTCACATTGTCATTATGGGCTATTGGTTGTAGATTGTAGAAAAAAATAATAAGTTTAATCCTTTTTGAAATAAGGCTGTAACATAAAATGGGGGAAAAGTGATTCGCTGTGAATACTTTCTGGATGCACTGTACAGTTATCATCATCTTTATTATTATTGTTGCTGTTAAGGTTATTCATATAATTTTATTTAATTGAGAATGGCAGTTTATTACACCATTAGCCCTAACATTATTATCACGACAGATCATTTGAATATGAATGATAATCTCATTACAATAGCACGATTCAAGAGGTGGTATATATGAGGCAGCAAGTGAACAGTCAGTTATTAATGTTGTGGTGATTGGCAGCAAAATAAAGGACAATTGTAATGATCTAACTGCCTTTAACTGGGCTAAGTTGGAATAGCTACATGACTAAGTCGGAGCATCAACAGTTTGGGGAAGAACTACAGTTTAGAAAGTGACAGTAATAATCATTTGTGACCAATATTTTATATGTATATTGATTTTTCCTTCGCTAAACTGTTTCTCAACTGCGTCCTCTCAGCACCACTGCTGCTACATGAATATGACGTATCACTACACTATGGAGACTGAGGCGTGTCCTGAGAGTCACATAGAATATAGATTAATATGGCAGAGGTAGAGCTGCATCTTCCTGAAGAAATAGAAAATCTTTTTTTTTTGTACTACAAACGCCTGTTTGTGAAAGGGCCATTTGTTAGATGTTGGTTGGCACTTAAAAAAATGTATGATTTGCCATCTGTCTGAACCAAAGAAGTAAAAGAAAACTGTCTGTAACATATTGAGTTGTGTAACATCATATTATTTTTTTTCGCTGCATCGTTTTGCATTGAATCGCAAGTTAAATTAAATTAAAAGTTGACCATTTTGCATCACAATAGGGGTAAATCGTATCACATTAAATCTATAGCTGCTTTATATGTATCTTTAATGTTTTCGTATCATTGGCTATTCATCGAGATGCGAATCGGCCTCAAAGATGCACATTCCTGATAGGTGGTATGGACATGGTAGATTTCAACTACTGTATACTTGGCAATTGCCATCAGTGTACTTCACTGTCAAATGTCAATAAAATTCAACAATTGAATAAGCATTTTTAAACTGAATTCATTGGTTGAGTCATACTGTAAGTAATGCAAATGTCCACTGGTTTCGCCCAGTGTTTTTCTGTGCATATTATTTTAAGTTTTGTCATGTTTTTCTGTTGTTTTCTTCCTCCTTTTTTCCTGATAAGTCAGACAACTTCTTTCACATGGAGTCTTTCACATGGAGATCTGGCTGACCCATAGCCCAACACTTGTCCTCTCAACAGTGACCTCGAAAACACTGACAGATTTGCCATCCGTTCATTTATGTTTTTTTGGACTGGTTTTATATATTCACTCTGTTATTTGTTTTGACACTCCCCTCCTCTTTGTTTTTTTGTTCTTCTGCTTTCCACTCTTTCACCATAGCTGTTTTGCAGTCCATCTTTTCTTCTGTTGTCTCTCATTACTGCTTCTGTGAGATAAGGACAAGTGCTGAATTTGGAATTAGAGTGCAGAGGCTTTAAGGCACACGCTATAATGAGAAGGCCAGAAGGATGTACACAAACCTAGTTTGTCATGCTTGAACGATATCAGGTGATAGACAGTTTGATCAACTGCAACAAAACCAAAGCAGAATCATAATCTATAGTGTGTTCAAATTTAATATTAACTTACTATGATAAATTAGTCTGTGGTAGTCAGCTCTCTATTCAAAGGGGAAGGGTGGGTACATTTACAAGAAACTCAAAATTTTTGCCACTCTAAAAACGAATTAGATGGAAAAAAATAAGCTTGTGTAAAATAAAGAATTAAACATTTCCATTAATACAGTAAGAGAAAAAACGTATCCTGTAACAAAAAAATTGTATTGTAAAATTGTACATCCCTGTCTTAAATAATCCTTATTTTAAAATAATAGTATGTTTGTTTATGATTGATTACAGTTGTGTTTGCATTTGGGGAACTTGTGCAGTTACCTCTTTTTTGCAGCTAGTTGTTCATGAGCTCTTATCAAGTTTTAGGAAACTTTAGCCCAGAACCTGGTTGCCTCTGCCAGGTGGTTGGCTATAGATAGGGCTTTCAGCAGTTCCTGTTGACTGTAGGAAAAGATTAATGAAATGAAACATAATTAACCTCATATTTTGCAAAACAGTTAGCAGATTATGCTGTTTGATTTTGATTTAGAACTACAGTAGAATAAGGAAATGTGAGTAATGCCATCTGTATTGACTAAAAGCTAGTGGTTTGATGTATCCTCAAGCTGACATTTCTGAAAGAAAATGTAAACTGTAAGGCTGTAACCAAAGAAATGACATTAGTCATAATTATAATAATGTGTTCTAAGCAGATCTAATTACAAATTGGATGAACACTATTCATTTTTTTGTTGTTGTTTTAAGGTAAATTTGTATGCATAATAATTTGCCGTTGGGAAGCTCCAGATTGACATTTAAACAGCAGATTTCTCCTGTCCTTGAAGTTTCACTGACCATGAATTGAGTGCAAGAGCATGTCTGTTGCTTTCAGCAGAGGCAAGGAAATTTGCTTAGCTACTTTAAATTCCTGTTTGCACTGTTTGGGATGATCAAACTGAGCTGTCTCGGGGCTGCTCAATCCTCAGTGTGGCTCTTGTGCAAATGTGATTTCGGTTTAACATTTCCTTTTTTAAAACATTTTTCTGTCGCTTCCCAGTAAAGTAACCAGTCCAGAAAGGTCATGCAGACCTTGTGCTGTGCAAAGACCAACATGCGTATTTCTGTTCATATTTTTACAAAATATAATACATTTTTTTAAAACTATCTTGCATTTTCTTTTGGCCTTCCACTGTTGAAAATCATATGGGTGCTATAATAAAATGTTGCTTCGATTAATATTAAGTACTGTTTACAATATGAAAAACAGTTGTTTCTTTTAGAAATGTAGGCCACACCTACTTCCAGTTCAAATCTAAATACAGACACAGATCCAGAGTGGAATACATATCTTTTCCATGACCAAGGGATATGCTTCTGATATGGTTGTTCAAGAAACCAGAAGCTAGACTTTAGGGATAAAAGAACTGCTGCCAGGTGAAACATATTAATCATAATCCAATCATAGGCTTTTAAGTATTTGTTTTCGAAATCCAAACCCTTCTGTCCATGCAGAGTAGTTATAAATGAAAGTGGATTATAACACACCCCTTGAGTTCTGCATTGTTTTGAATAATTAATATATATGTTTTTTGTTTTCGTTGCCCTGGTGCCTAAAATAGAGAATAAAAATAATTTTATCAAGTTTTCTGAAACGCTCAAATGTTCATCATGACTGATGGCTAATGTGTATTCTCACATATAATCCCTCATGTTTTAAATAGTCATCTGAAGAACCTTGTAAATCTGATCTGTGTTAACACACATGTTTAAAGCGTTTCACCTGCCAAGCCTTCAACTCAATAACATAACAACAAATTCCTCTTCATAGTGCCAGCAATCCTTCAAGGAGGCCGGCTTCTTACTAGGCATGCTGCTGTTGTCTTCTAATAAATAACATGTGAGTTACGGCTTGTTAGCTCATCTTTTGTTGTCTGCTGTCAGCCTTTAAGTCGCCACAGTACATAACCATCACAGCAGGATCTCCCACTGTGTCCGGGTCCATGTGATGCAGGCTCATCGTTTCATCATTTTAAAGCTGTGTTTAAATCTTCCAGCACATAAACTGACAAGAATAACACATCCCAACTTCCAGCAGCTGAGTGTAAATATACAGCATTTTATTTTGATGCGAGAATCGTTTTTAACATGTTTGTAGTGTGTTGGAAAATAATAAATAATATATATATTATGTTAATCATGTTGTCATGCTCAAAGTACACGTTTAACAATATATATATATATATATATATATATATATATATATATATAGGAGAAGAGTATAGCCTTTATTTGTCACATACATTAAAGCGAAATATTTTTCTTCACATATCACAGCTTGTTTGGAAGTTGGGTTCAAAGCACAGGGTCAGCCATGATCCAGGGAGTTAAGGGCCTGCTCAAGGGCCCAAGAGTTGCAGCTTGGTGATACCAGGGCTTGAACCCCTGACCTTCTAATCAGTGACCCAGCACCTTAACCACTGAGCAACCAGTCCCCTAAAGTGTGTGTACTAAAGGAGTCAGCAATCCACCTAATAAAATAACACTGTCATTGCCAATCTCTCATATGCAAATGGATATCTAGGGCTGTTTGCCACTATATAGCTCTCAAATGCTGTTTCAAGAAGCACTTTAATTAGGTTTTTCTTTGTTGTTCTTTCTTCCTCTGAGGCATCTGAGCAGTTTCTGCTATAGATGTGCCTTCCTTTTTGCTCGATGCCTATTTCCTCAGTCTCCATTTCTTTGCTACTTGGCTCCAGAATTGTTTTGTTTGTTTGAAATTATGATATTACATCCTGATGTAGTATCCACTATTAGGACTGGAATGGCACACACTTCTCTTTTTCCTTCACCTCCTCGCTTCTCTATCCTATCCATGCCTTCTTGCTTTATTTCATCCCACTGCTATGCCCTACTTTCATCATTCTATTCCCATATTTTCCTAACATTGTCCCCCTGTCTGTGTGCATATTGGAAAGGAGACAAAAGACAATCCAGCTGGCGTCTTTGAGTTTGTTGCCAGCAATGCAGCTTCCAGAGGATCCAACTGCTGTTAATCAATGCCGTAGTCTTTTAGCGTCACAGAAAACAACTGATAAAATGTTCAAATAGAAATGGTGTTTATTTTGCACTGAGAAAGAGAGTGGGAGTGTGTGTTGGTGTGTGTGAGTGAGTGATTGCATGCAACAAGGAAGTATGTAGTGATGTACACAGATGCTAACTATGCAGTTGAGTATCTCATAAATAATCCAGCTTCCTGAGTGAATAACTTAAATGGTATGTCATTTCAGGACATGGAATTACACACCATATGTAAGGTCTATATTGTATGTATGCAACTGCTTATATGCACTTAGCCTCACAAACTTAGCCTACAAAGAACTGATTTTAACTATGTCATTTAGAGATAAAAAGAAATGCACAGCTTTTATAAACAGTACCTTACACTTTCATGGCTATGTTGTTTGAAAATAACTGAAAAGCCATACTTGCTTATATTTACACGTAAGAAATGTAATTTATATAAGCCTTCAAAAGGTCTATTCTTCTCTCGTCTACCCATTGTGTTATTTGTTTTATATCTATATACCGAATATGCTACTATATATCGATGATATGGGAACATATTAGCATCCAGACTAGTTCATCAATCCAGAAAAAACACGAATGATGACAAATTGTAATCTGTGGTGTCCTTCTCATGCAACAGTGCTTTTAGCTCTGTAGCTCTTTATGTGCATCTGAATATCTACAAATTGCGAGACTGCAGTGTCAGACTTGAGGACAAGTGCTTCTAGTTCGAGTTTAGGAAAATATTTTAATCTGCTGAAGTAAGCAAAGTCTCATATGTAATGAGGCAACTCCTTTGTCTCTCTATAATTTGAACTAAGTTGATCAGTGTTCTTTGCTAATGTCAGTTTATAGTTGTATTACATTACACTGCATAAGTTTACAATCCATTACATTTCATTACATTACAATTATTTACACTGCCTTATATTACAGTGCATTACATTACTTTGTATTACATTACTATACATGACATTGTATAACATTACATTACAATACATGACGTTGCATTACATCACGACATATTAAGTTACGTTGCATTGCACAACATTGTATTACATTACTATACATTTACATTTGATTGCATTACATTATAATCCATTGCAGTACAATATATTGCCTTTTATTATGTTACATTACAACTGAGTATGATTGTATATATCATCTATGCTAAGTGTTTGCCCAACCCTGAGAATTACAATTGTAAAATTTGCCAAAATAATAATAATAATAATAATAATAATAATAATAATAATAATAATAAGTTTAATATATATCGCCTTTCCCAAGCTCAAGGACGCTTTACAAGGTAACAGATGAACATACATAAACATAAACATATTCGTCGGACATTTGCCCAGGACGAAGGATCACATGCAGCTGCATGAGTTAATATGTTAATAAGTAAAAATGTTGGTAATGTCAAAAATATTAATGTTACACATATGGTATTTCCATGCAGCTTAATATATATGACAATCCCATATAACACCACAATATTGCTTAGTGTTCTACAACTGTGAAACAATATTGAACAGTGCAGAGTAGTTTTTGTTTATCTGGATTCTCAAAAGTCATTTTCATGCATGCAGCTTTAATCATTTCTGAGACGTTAAAGATAATCATCCGGGAAAAGGTTACATATCACTTTTGTATAGTCTAGAAAGTCAAGTCAAGGATTGCAAATTGAATCATTTTTGTAGTGTTTTCACCCTCCCTAGAAGCCAGAATCCTACAAAGCTATGTGAAAGTGAACACCATAGTATCCCCGAAACGAGCTAAACAATAAACTGTGAAATGACAGCTGACATGCTGGTATCTTTTTTTTTTTTTTGCACTGACTTGCAGCTGTGTTTATGAGTTTATCATAAAAACACTGAATAAGAGTTACCATGGTAACTGCTCTCTGTTCAGCAGCACTACTGGAAACATGCTCTGTTGACAGATATGATTAAAGTTAAATGAAGTCACTTATGAGTAGAGAAAATTAAATATGGCGGACGGACACCGATCTTTCACCTTGACTGTGAAGCCTGGTAGAGGTAGTGTAATGGTGTCTGGTGTCTTGGATTTATCAGGACCAGAATAATTCATAGAGAGACAAAGAGGCTCGAGCGTGGCTCAGACAAAATGTCTCAATAAACCAAGTCATGATCCTGACAGGAATCACATTAAAATACTGTATTATAATGTGAAGCAGAACCCTTTATCAGGATATATTTTTAAACAAAACACCTTGTCTTATGTTGAGACTCAATACACCTCCTTACTGCTGTACGGCACTGCGGAGCAGCTTCATGTGAAATAAAAATAACAATTTAAATGTGAAAAGACTTTGCATTGGGTTTGACTTCATTTAGTCCGATCCCATATCAAACAGAAAAGATTGGAATTGAGTTTGGAAAGATGTATTTTTTTATTTAATGTAATTGTACCTTTTACATATAAAGAGACTTGATATATGGGGGTATTTGGGGGTTTTTTTTGTTAGTTTGTTTATTTTTTATTATTTTATCATTTCCGCTTGCCGATATTTTATATAGTATATAATTATATAACTTTCTTTCGGCTTCTCAATTATATAATTAATATAAATGGTGAATTATAATTATAAAATATGCAACACAATGTTTGTGGGAATGTTATGTAAGTTATGCAAGTTTTGTTTTTTTCCAGTGCTCCAGTTACTAAAAAAGCTTAACAATTTTAAGCTTGTTAAAACCATCAGATTCAATATCAGCTCAATGGTTTAGTATCTGTGTCAGTCAGAGGTGGAAAGTGTAATCAAATATTCTACTCATTTAAAAGTACTGTTACTTCAATGAAAATGTAACTTAAGTACAAGTAACGATTCCCGGGTCTAAAAATCTACTCCAGTAAAAGTAAAAATTAGCTCATTTAAAATTAACTTATTTAGAATGTACCAACAGCATAGGTGGGGTGGGGGATTCTAGTGTCATTCAAAAAAGGACAAGGGCATATCAATCTCAAACTAGTTGTTTCTAATTGAAGGAATACCTTTACAGATTATAGTGCAATAACAAAAAAATCTACAAAATTAAACATATCTTAAACAGCGTACACTGGAAAACAGCTTAAGCTGCATAATAAAACTGTTGCCTTTTTTGCATTTGAAGCCAAAGTGTTCGCTTAAATATAGACAGCGGTTTGTCTTGTCGCTCTCCACATTTGTTTCTTTTGAGTTTGGCGCGTTTGTTCTCTGCCCATCATTCGATCAGTGCAGTAGTTTCCGAGGTGCGATTTTTCCCCCCTTGCATTATTTTTATTAATAAATTTTTTTTTACTAACAAATGGGTATGTTTATGTAAAATGTAATTAAGTGCAATACTACAAAGAAAGCATTTAAGTAAAACTTACAAATGTTAAAAATTACTTTAAAAAGTACAAGAGCACAAAAAAAAAAACTCCTCAGTTACAGTTATGTGAGTAAAGGTAATTTGTTAATTTCCACCTCTGGTATCAGTATTGGAAAAAGAGAAAATCATATACCTTGCATTTACGTGCCGTGTGTCGAGGATATCGCATATTATCAGGTTTATAAAGCTCTAATTGCAGTCTGACATGAATTAGATTAGCTGGAGCACCTGCAAAATGATAAAATAATATCCACTCATGTTTCATGTCCAGATATTGAGATACAGCTCCGAATACAATGGTTATATGATACAGACTGACTACGGTTTTGTCTCTTTCTGCAGGAAGATACAGATCACAACTACTACACATCGAAGACCTATAATTCTAACGATCCCATGAGCAAAGAATTATGGGTGAACATTGATCAGATGGACAAGGAGAAAGTGAAGATTCATGGAATCCTGT
>JAAIIK010000189.1:303696-316196 GCA_014706435.1 Silurus glanis | reverse complement strand
TTGTAACATCAGTGTTTCTAGAAGTCATAGTAAGTATTTCAGTACAAGATGAGAGTCTGTTTACTGTTGAATAGTCTGAACTAACTAATCTTTGCTTTGGTTGTCCTTGAAATCATAAACTTTGTATATATACATACACATCAGACTGCACCTAGTATTGCTATCTGCACATAATACGCGGACAAACGGGTGCAAGTGCAGATAGACAGTCTTTGTTAAATCCAGAGTAGACAAATTCAACATGGAAAGCATAACAGGATCAACTGGGCTGGGTTAAAATCAGTAATTTGAAATTGAAGTGGCAATCAGAGAAACAAGGGATGGTAATGCCTGTAGTACAAGTACTGAGCAAATACTTTACAAACTGCAGTTTGCTAAAGAATTTATTTTAACCTGTGTGTGTGTGTGTGTGTGTGTGTGTGTGTGTGTGTGTGTGTGTAAGCGCAATTAAGCACACCTGTGCACAATCAGTAGCTTGGTAATAGAGAGCTGTAGAGTATGAAAAATGCAGTGCAGCCGATTGGTGTTTGATTGGTGCAGCTTGAAATGGAGTTGCTGGTTTGCTGTTACCTGACAATATCAAAGTTTTGGTATTGTGACAACACTAGGACATGCTATATGAATATATAATAAATAGGTTTTAACTTGGATATGTTAGTTTATACCACTGAGCCTGAGGTCTGAAGAACAGATTGAATTATTTGGTGATTGGAACATCAGGCCTCTAGGGACCAACCACTCCAACAAATAAATTACTCAATTAAAAAACATTCAGTAGAACAGTTGTGTTAATATACCAGGTACAGACAAATTTGAGCACTCTTGTATATGAATGTGCTAGTAAAAGCTACATATTTGAGGTAAACTGACTGAATATATCTTAATAATGGTTGTTTTTTTTTGTTACTTATTGTATATATAAGTTGTTAGATCTCGAATTCTGCCTGCTGTAAATTACATTTATTTGAATTAATTGTAATAAAGAGATTGTGTGTATGAGTTTATCTGTGTCAAGGCTCTAACAATAATAAAGCTGTTTGGTGATACAACTTTTTTTTTTTTTTTTTTTTTTTTTCGTATATTGCTTATATTAACATCATCTTCTACAGTTTTTGTGCCTCAGCCCATTTCTTAAAGCTGCCTTATGGAAACTGTTTTGTGTTTGTGTGTCTGCTAGTAAGGTAGGAATATGCAGACTCCCTAACCAACACTCTGACCAACACAGAGTCTCTCTCTGTGTTGGTCTTTAAAATCCTGTATCTCAAACTCAAACTCTGACAAATCTGGCTTTGGTCCTGCATCACTGGGTGTTGATGGCTATGATGGCATCTAAAGCTTCAATATTCTAAAGCTTATGGCCTGTATAAATTGTATGAAAGATTTCACAATTGCTCTGTGAGCCATGGACAGAGCATCTCAGACTGTAAGGTTGACCCAGAGGGCAAACCTGAAAGGATTTATAGTTTCTACTGAGCATTTTTTTTCATAGTTGACACACAGTTTTAGCATTTTCAGTCTGTTAAACATATTTTTTTCTGGTAATGATACTTGTTGCAATATACATTTTAACTTCATATGTCTCATGCTTTATATCAGTATGTATATGTTTCTGGTAGCAGTTATATTTGCTTCACATAAAGTTTATCTAGATGAATTGTGTTCTGTGAATTCACATGCTTTGTACTTATAACTTTATAGAAACACCAAAGTTGGGACCGTGGTTTCTGTGGCAAGTAAAACAATGGAGAATCTGCTAATTATTAAGGCACAACTCACTTTGTTGGTGGTGGTAACACCTCCACAACATCTTTAAAATATATTTTACTAGACATAACAACATACTGTTAATAGCAACAACTCATGATTCCTTATGTTAGTGTAAAAACATGATTAAAGCTGTGCAGGATATGCTTGAGTTTGGTTAAATTTATGGAAGAAGGAAACATTTGTTTATATTTGTTCTAAGAGTAGAAAATACAACATTCTGGGTTTTTTTTTTTATCTTGTTAGTAGCAGTTTCCTGTTAGTTGGTTTAAGATTCACAGTTGGATTTTAGAATTTTAGAAATGTGTTTAAATGATAATGGTAATAAAACGATTTTGGTTTGTGCTTTTTCAAGTTTGTGAAGAGAGATATCAGATCTTGAAAAATGCTAATGTGGCTTTCAAATTGAAATTTTGATAAGTGTATAAAATAAAGGAAGTGAGTAAGCTTGTGTCTTCTGGTCTTTTAGTTCATCTAATAAATTTCGAATAAAAATGCACAAATTGTAATAAAGTGGTGGAGACGCACCACAATACTGTCACGTGATGATCCCTGGTGAAAAGAATACCTGATTATTTAAAACATTGAAGCTCAAATAAGAGACGTGTCAGCAGTTAAAGCATTGAGGACACCCGGGCTAGCATAAACAGTGACAGTGCTGGAGTGGAAAATGGATGATCGTGAAACTAATAACTTTGCGAAGAGTGGATGGAGGACAGAAGTTTGATACCATGTCTACTTCTTCCTAATCTACCATATGTTTAGCTCCATCTCAGTGACACCTGGCCTTCATTGGAGTAATGATGTTATTTAGGAACAAAGAGCTTGTCTGATATATTGGAAATGTGGCACAAGGTTAAATAGTCTCTTAACACCAGCAGCAGCATTTGTTATGTTCTCTCAGAAGCTCCTTCTTTGTCATTGCACAGTACAGGTACTCAGCAAAGAAATGCAGTTTACAATCTATCAGAAGTGCAAACAGTAGCGTTGTGCAGATTAATCAAGTGCATTTGCATATATATGGAAAAACATATTGGGGCACCTGACTTTCCCATCTATATGTGTTTTTTTCTCCCAACTGTTACCATAAATTTGGCGGCACACAATTTAATAGGATGTCTTTGGATACGGTAGCATTGAATTTCCCTTTAATTGAGCTAGGAGACCCACAGTTGTTCCAGCATTACAATGCCTCTGTGAACCAAGCCACCTCCATGCATATATGGCTTATATAAGTTGCAGTGGCAGATCTTAAATGGCCTGCTTCAGAGCTCTGATCTCAACCCTTTAAAAAAAAACAATGATTTGGAATGCTGACTGCACCTCAGGATTTCTTGTTCTACATCAGTACCTGACTTTAACACACTTGTCGCTGAATGAGCACAAATCTCCTCAGGTACACTCCAAAATCTAGTGGAACATTTTGTTAGAATAGTTACAGTTATTAATGCAGCAAATAAGGACTATGTGGAATGAGATGCTCAAAAAGCAGGTGACCAAAAACCTCATGCATCCCCATGTTTATATAACTTTCCTACATAGCTGGATGACCAGTTTAAAGATTTAGAGCTCTTATTATCATTCAGATAATACTTGAAAAATCTAATTGGTAATTTTGCTTGGAAGGTCCATCTCTATTATTACTTAGATACAAAAAAATAAATAAATCAACCCTCACACACAGCTATTACAAACGTGCACACAAACGAAGCTTAGTGGATCACGTGGTGACAGCATGTGTTTTGGATCATTCCTTGCCTTTTTAGGGCTCTGTTGTAGACAAAATAACAATGATCACTAGTTAGTGAAGCACTTTATCATAAATAAGAACCAGACTCAAACAGCAAGGCTGGTCGATCATGTGGAAGCGTCTTTCTTGTAGAATGTTTTCTAAAAGGAAAACTGGTTTTAGATTTGTGTGTATTTCTATAGAAACTTTATAAAACTGTCCCTGAAGTTTCTTTTTGTAATGTTTAAAAGAAATTTGAATCATAAAGCCTCCACCATGCAGAACATTTCAAATTCATTTATATTCTTAGGTTTGCAAACTTGTTCTACTGTCGTTTTCAATTCACACCACAAAGCTTCAGGTCTTTTTGTTTGATTCCAAAAGCAAGGAAACTCTAAGTGGTCATAGACAACACTGGACATGCTACTTTTTTTTTTTTTAATAAATCCGACATTTCATTAACAGCATTGTAAACATTTACGGTTATATGGTTTGCTTTTGATGGGGTCAAGCAATGAAAGTGTGTAGAGACCCACTATTTATTGTACTTTTTCTTTTTATTCTTGTATAATGTGAAATTTAAAGCACTTTCAACAATTGGCCTAGTGCTTCAAATGCTCCAGCGGCACCATCAGGTCAAATTTGAGCAGAGTTTGGAAGTATTTTTTGATAGTTATAATCTTTAAACCATGTGACAAAAATTTCAAAACCACATATCCCTCGGATCCCTGGGTTGAGACGAATTTGGCAGACTTTAGATAAACCTAGACAGAATTTTTAAAAGAACAGAAAGTAACCAAAGGAAGTGAGGCTGTATCGACTCAACAAACTTTGCCAATGACAAAAATTTCGGTACTTCAAAAGCTTACATTTTAAATTGTACACTCGCAATAAAAAAATAAAACAAAAACAAATTTATCCAATCCTATTTTTTCTACAAGTATTTTCTTTTTTGAATAAAGAATAAAGAATGGAAAAGAGGAAGACCAAAGAGGAGGTTTATGGATGTGGTGAGGGAAGACATGCAGGTAGTTGGGGTGAAAGAAGCAGATATAGAGGACAGGGGGGTATGGAGACGGATGATCCGCTGTGGCGACCCCTAATGGGAGCAGCCGAAAGAAGAAGAAGAAGAAGAAGAAGATTTTCTTTTTTGAATATTGCTAATGTAGATTATGGATTTATTTTAATTATGTAAACTCTTGGAAGGTGAAGATGCTATGTACATCCTGGAGTAGAATAATGTAGATAGTTACAGTCAACTCCAGAGCTGTGAGGGAAATTACGTAAAATATAATATGTGAACATAACAAACTAAAATACTCGCACTTGCGAAATGTGGGACACTGTATATTTTCAGAAGATTAACCTTCAATAATGGTACTGGCTGCAGATTTATGTGCATCTTCTTATTAACTAACTGAGCGTCCTCTGGAAGATTGGAGTCACTTGTATAGGGATCATAAATTATCTACCATGCAGAAAATCCACCACCAACAGGTTTCAGTGGGGTTCAAATCCAGAGATCTAAAAAAGATTGTCTTGTCTGATTTCAAAACTTAGGAAACAGTAAATGGTCAGAGGAAATAGTTATTCATAAGTTCTTATGACAGGGATTCTTGTTCGGGCAAAAGTAAGTGGTTTCTCTCATTTGAATCATATTGTCTAATGTTTGGTTGCTTGTTTGTAACACATTTGTTTCTCACCTATTCTCTTACAGGGGGCCAACAGTTTTGCAGCTGAAATTTAATTAGCAGATAAAACATCCTCATGATAGGATAACGAAAATATTATCAGGAAAAAATTGTGTTAGAGAGGACTTAGTACATCAGAGAATACAGAACAATTTTTTTATTCGTTTTTAGATAAGTGGTGCAGTTCATTTGAAGACTCACTTACTCAGAGATGGTTTATTCCACCCCCTGTGTGTGTTTACAGAGAAGAGTTTTGATGCATTCCTTTCTTAGACTATTATAATAATGGCAATCAGCTTTACTCTATCTTTCTCTCACATTGCATTTAAATTTACAGCATTTGGCAGACACCCTTATCCAATGCGACTTACATATTATCTAAGCAGTTGGTGGTTAAGTGACTTGCTTGCTGGTGATGGGATTTGAACGATCTTCCGATCTTCCAAACATTCCAATGTCTTAACCCCTAAGCTACCACATTACCTCTCTCTATTTTTCTTTCTTTCTTTCTTTCTTTCTTTCTTTCTTTTTCTCTCTCTCTCTCTCTCTCTCTCTCTCTCTCTCTCTCTCTCTCTCTTTCTCTCTCTTTCTCTCTCTCTCTCTGTCACACTCTCTCTCTCTCTGTCACACTCTCTCACTATGTATGCAAATAATATTCGTATTTCTTTATTTACCTTTTTACCTCTCTTGAAATAGTCCTTATTATTTTGCTTCAGCTGGAATATGAATTTTAAATCCTATTACTAACACATTTTCTTCCTACACCAGCAACAGCATGATATATTCTATGTTTGATAGTTTGTTTGAATTTGTTATATTTTTTTTCTTGTTCTGCTCTTCTTTGGCTTTGAGAGAAAAAAGGAATTGCTAACTGAGAAAAATCAAAAGAAAGAACAGAGCAAAATGTACACAAGGAGAGAGAAATGAAGATCAAAGGGAACTAGATGATCAGCCCTGCACTACGCAGAAATGCTGGATTGCGATGATATATTTGAGAAAATACGTGGGGAAAAAACATGGAAAGAGATGAGGAACTAGGAAGCAGGAAAAAGTAACAACTACTGTACCAGCAACTTTCTTTTCAGTTCTTTAAATTAATTATTTCGTTCAGCTAGGAATTGTAATATAGTTGCCTAAATACACTCATACAGAGCTATTATATCAGCTGTCAATCTTCAGAATGTCCTCATTCAGCTCACCATACATTTTAAATTCCATTGCAAAACTAATTATCTTTTTTGATTGACCAACGATATAAGAAAAGCTGCTGTTTGACAGATAGAAGCCCATGTTTCATTAAGTTGCTTGGCTTTCTAGACATTTCATCTAGACGGCAGATCTACTGGACAGGACAGTTAATAACGGGGTTGTCAAATGTACTCCAAATTGGGTTCATTTGAAAATAATGAGATTCTTATAGCAAATTATCAAAATGAACTAATTTAAATCTAATAGGATTTCTGCATAATTGGATGAGATGTAAGTGCAGACAGTACTTTTGTGATATATAAATCTAATTTTCCTTTATGATATAATGCAATGATTTGGAAGAGAGAAAGAAGGTATCATGAAGTGGACAATGTCAGTGTATCAGTGTGTCATATCAGGTGTGCACATTGTGGTGACCTTGTTTCCCATGCAAGGTCTGAAAAAGACTTAACAAAATATGTCTCCTTATTACAGTGATTACTGGTGTGGGCTTGTTTTCCTGGGCTTCTTTTGTGTGGATTTTGAAATGTAGCTGAGCGGGAAATGTTGAATCCTGGCAACCCTGGTTAATGGCCATGGAAACATTCTTGTTCTATCAAACACAGCTGAATAAAGATACATCCAAACCTGTTCACTCAAGCTACTAGACTGAATGCGGGACGACTGTACGCTATTGACTCTGTTATTGACAAATGCCTTATATTAGACAGAAGACACAACATGCATCAAGTGTGACAGCCTCTCTACTATTTCTCTGGACTGTCTCCAGCAACAAAATAATGGTCATTGACTTGTGGGGGAAAATTACAAATACTGTACACTAAGGAACTAAGGGTCTAAGGAACATTCCTGTGCACCGTGTGTATACAGTATGTGTGTTTCAGTCCGGTGTCTAGTAAGGAGCAGGTTAACTTCCAAAAAGTTCCAAAAAAGAGAGAACTACTGTATATTTAATATATATTTGATAGTCGTGTTTGTGCCTGTTTGTTAGTGTAACTTTAGTTACACAAGTGTAATGCTTTTTTCTTCTCATAAAATGTATATATGTAAAAGTTAGGACCCAACACATTTAGTGCCTGTACTCAGCAGAGTTGTACGTTTTGCTGTTGAGTATAAATACTGGTGCGTCAGTGTAGTATTTGTGTGTAGTTTGCACATATGTATTTTGACACATTTAGTTAATCAATCTTTCAATCTCCATGGCAGAGTTTAAACGTGCAAAGAATTTTTGGATAGGTTTTTGCTTTGTTTACCTGCTGCCAAAGCAGTGATTACGCTAAAGCAAAAATTTCCAAGATCACCACATCCTGGCAAAACCAAAACCAAACAGCACGTTTGGTGAAATCGCAACTTCATTATCACATTTTTTTTATGTTGACTGAGTCATCTACAAGAAAGCATCAGGAATAAAATATCTGGAGAAGTGGCTCAAATAAATCTCGTTTTTTAAATGTCATACTTTGTGACTTATTTTGGTCCTGAAATAAAAAAAGAGACTGAAGGTGAAAAGATTTGCTCATAGACATTTTAGCACTTCAGTTTTTTTATTTGTTATTTTAAAAACTATCATAATAATCTTGATGTGTGATTAGACCAGATGTGCTTTATATTTTGTTTGGAAGACACACTTATGTACCGGTTTCATTAGGTAGTAGCATTAGCTTTTTTTATTGAGCTGACTTGCATATCAAAGTGTAAGCGTGGCATATCTGAAGAAAAATCTGCCTTCTGTATTATGTTTATTTTAATCACATATAGTACAACTCTGACCGAAATGCATCAAGAGAAACTTGTCAGCGTTTGAATTGTTTGGTACAGAATCATAATTTATATCCAGTTCTTTTGGAAATAGCATCCATTGTACAAATCTACAAATAGAACATCCAAAATATTTTGATGTCTCAGTAAAAGATTTTCGATCGTTGAACTACTTGTAACTCTGATTTGCCCTGAACACAGTAAAATGCAGCAGTGACTGTTACTGCTACAGTAAAAGCTGTGGTACATGACATTAATCCAAACACTTAAATGAATACAAGTGTTATAATTCAAATGCATTAATACTGACAGTAATATAATTCTTTTTGTAGTTTTGTCCAAAAACGTATGTGTATTTATGTTTTAAATACAACATTTTGAGCTATTTTTACATTTTTAGCTATTGCTTATATGTCTTCAAATTTCTATTATAATCTTAAATTTGGACATTTCATTTCTGTTGTGCTGATAAAAGCGTGCACGTGTGCATTATTACACTACCGTTGATTTAATAAGCTCTTGAATATTACACAATGAAGTTGTTAATTGCAACTCTAAGGACGGTAGTTAATCAGACCAAATCTCATAATTGTGATGGGCCTAGTCTCTTTGTGTATGCGTGTGTGCTTTACTGAATGATGAGGGAAATTTCCTGAATGGGAATCACGTTTACAGATTATACAGCTAATTAGTTACAGCTAATTAGTTCCGTCCGTCTGCCAGGCTGGAGACATGGGGAAAGAAAGTGTAATTGGACAAATATAGTCTTTGTACTAGACAACGGAATTCTTCCAGCAGCGCGTGGGGATGTGTGGGCTGACATTTACACCAGTTTGAATAAATAATTGTAACATTGGCTTGTCATTCTGTCAGCATGCTATCTGGTACGACGGTTGTGAATATCTGTGGAATTGCATAATTGTGCATCTTGTGTTGATGTAATGAGGCAACCCTGATTGATAAAAAATATCTATTTTCAAATACTATTACTCTTGTTGGTGTTTCTTTATTTATGTATTAAATGTTTGTAATGGACGTAATAGTGAAAGTATTAGTAGTAGTTCACTATTAGTTGTATTAGTAGTAGTTCACTATTAGTAGTAGATCATGTTGTTGTTGTAGTAGTAAAGGGTGTTGTGACTAATAATAAAAGTAGTAGCTATAGTTAGTAGTCATAGTCGTTGCAGTAGTATTAGTAGTTTGTAGTAATAGCAATTCTCGCTGTGTTTTTGTTGTTGTTATGATATAATGGAAGTAACTGTAAAGGTATTAGAAGTTAGTGGTACTGGTGGTTGTAGTAGTTAAAGTTGTTGTGGATGTTGATGATTCAACCAATAGTGGAAGTAGTAGTAGCTATAGTTAGTAGTTGTTGCAATATGCCAAATGCAAAATGTAGATGCAATATGTTAGTAGTAGTATTTGAAGCAGTTGTAGTAGTAGTAGTAGTTGTAGTAGTAGTGCTAGCACTAATAATAGTGATAGTATCAGAGAAGTAGTTACTACTATTCTACTCTTACTAGTGGTTAGTAGTAGTAATAGTAGTAGTAGTAGTAGTAGTAGTAGTAGTAGTAGTATGCTTATATATTGTGTATTACTGAGATTGGTGGAAGTAGTAGTAAAAGTATTTGTTCTTGTTATAGTTGTATTAATAGTAGATGTGTGTAAAAGTTAAAGGTGTCATTGTGGGAGTAGTTATTACTAATGGATGGAGTAGCCGCCATTGTGAGCAGTTGTAGAAGTAATAGTTGTTGTTGTTGTTGTTGAGTTAGTACTAACAACAGTAATAGTAGACGTGAAAGCAATACCAGTAGAAGTAACAATAATAGCAATACGAGTATATATTTATATATATATTTGTTGCAGTTGTGCAAGCAGTAAAATTATTAGTCGTGATAAAATTAGTCCCAGAGGCTGCAATACTAGAGATTGTAACAGTAGTAATATTTGTAGTAATAGTATTATTATTAGTAGTTGTTGTATTAGTCGTGTTGGTTAAAATACTAGTTCTAAAAATATCAGTGGTATCTCTTGTTGTAGTTCTTATAATAGAGATTTATGTAATAGTACAGTTATTAGAAGTATTGTTTGTTGTTGAAGCACCTGTATTGGAAGTAGTAAACAGTGCTGTGAAAGTTGTAGCTAAAAAAATATAGTAGTAGTTGATGCAGTACTTGTTGTTAATGCTGTTGATACCAGCATTAATAAATATGATAACAGCAGAGAAAGTAATACTGGTAGTAATTCTTGTATTTGTGGTGGGGGTAAGTACTATTAGTTGTAGTGGAAGAAGTAGGGAAAGTATTTGAAGTATTTGTAGTAGTAGATGTTGTTGTTATATACTGTTGGCAGAATTAATGTGAAAGGTTTTAGCAGTAGTGTTTGTTGTAGCGGCAGCACCTGTAGTAATAGTAGTAGCAGTAGTAGTAGTAGTAGTAGTAGTAATATGCACTGTGAATAGTTGTGTTGCTAATAGTGGAAGTAGTAGTAGCTATATAGTATTTATTGCAGCAGCAATAGCAGTGCTAGCAGTAGTAGATGTTGTTGTTGTTGTTTTTGTTGTTGTCATTCACCTTGATGAGGCGGTAAATTCTGTAAAGCTGCTTTGAGACAATGTCCATTCTGAAAAGCGCTATAGAAATAAACTTGAATTGACTTGACTTGACCTGTTGTGTTGATACATGTGTAGTAGCTGTTGCACTAGCATTCTTATAACACAGATTTAGGTAATTACTGGTTTGTCCTAAACCTAAAAAAAAAAAAACTTATGCATATCTAGCAATCTCTGAGAGGAATCACATTAGTATTTTTAAGTGCATTTCACATTTGCTGCATTGGCGTGAGGGACTGCATGCATAGCTCACTGGCTTTAAGTGCTGCACATGGCTTTATCTGCTGTTCACACACAAGCAGGACTGAATCATGCAAAAGCACAGCACTCAGATAAGCACTCAGATAAACATGAGGGGAAAGGAAATGCCTCTCAGCATTCAGAGATGCCACGTGGGAAATGGAATAAGGTTTATCCCCATAAATGCAATGTCTGCATTATTCTGGCTTAATGCCAGATCATTTATAATGTTTACTGATTTTACTTTTTTTTTCTTTTTGCGCTGCAGGGTTCATTTACACGGGAGATGTGGTACACAGAATGCTGACAGCCACACAGTACATTGCCCCGCTCATGGCGAACTTTGACCCCAGTCTGTCAAGGAACTCAACTGTCATTTATTTTGACAATGGTAAGATTTGTGGCCTGTTAATTTTGTAGTGTCCCTGCACAAAAACACACACACTCTCACACACAAGCACTCGCAGACAGATAATCAATACATCATCTCTCACTGTCTCATCACGTCTCACTGCTTTTGATGATATAAATATAGTCAGTCATACTGAAAATCTAATAATATTATCTATAAATGATGTAAGAATTGAATGTGCTCGACATAAATATAATTAAATAATCAACATGCATTCATTATGTCTATATTTTGAGCTGTTTGTATTGTTCGGAGCCCTGAACACATTACACGGTTACGACGACATACGTATAGGTGACATTTGTACATACAGTACATTAACCGTGCTTCTAGTAGGCTTACAGTCAGTCTTTTCCATGCACCATTTGTGCTAATGGTCTTGTATTATTGAATAGACTTGTGTTTATGGTTAAAAGATATGTTCATATATAATGAGCTAGGTTTTATGCACTCTGCAGGAGTTTGAATGTATATATTGCTGTGTGTGGTTGCAGGCACTGCACTGGTGGTTCAGTGGGACCACGTTCACCTTCAGGACTCGTACAATCTCGGCAGCTTCACATTTCAGGCCACACTACACAGTGATGGCAGAATTATCTTCGCCTACAAGGAGGTCGGATAGTTTTCTCCATTTATTCTCTATTGTGTTTTTATTTTTTAGCAATTATTTTGTGTCTTTGTTCTCTCTGATACCCATCAGTCTTGTCATCTCTCATTTACATTATATCCCCCTCTGAATCCTTTCTCTCTGTCACTCATGCAGTCTCATACTTCCTCTTTCTCTGTGCTTCTCTCGTCTTGTCTGCATATTTCAAAACAATTTCCTCTCTGCTGTAGCTGGTAAAGCAGTAAAGCCACTGGTCTTACCCCTGTTATGGCATGACATGCAATGTGACTGCAAAATAATTTTCTTCCTTGGTTAACAGGGCTTCTATAAATATGACAACATCACCCATCTGCTCATTCGTCCCATGCACCTTTATAGTATCTCTTTCTCCAGAGCAGACACCATATCTTTATTAGATGTGAAAGCAATGACTGAAAAGATTTTTAGCCAAGGGACAGAAAAAAAAAAATGAAAAAAAAAAA
>JAAIIK010000189.1:281617-300068 GCA_014706435.1 Silurus glanis | reverse complement strand
ATATATATATATATATATATATATATATATATATATATATATATATTCTCTTTTATTTTTTTTTTATCATACTCCTTCTAAAAAACGATTTATTTATTCAAATAAATGTAATGTCATCACAGTACATTATCTGTGTGTATGAATTTGAGATCTAACCTAATTCATCACAAATTTTAGCAAAAACACAGCTACAGATTTCACAAATCTTCTAGAGACCATTTGGGTACTTATTGAGATACTAATTTTAAAATACTATGTTTGGAAACAGAAACACTGTCTGCTTTCAACATAAAAAGTTGTATTAAGTACTGAATCATCTGGAAGTTTTGATTATATATATTTACATGTATACATATGTATTAGATGTATTTTTTTCTTTTGTTCTGCTCAGGTTCCTATTCAGATCGCTCAGATCAGCTCTGTGAACCATCCAGTGAAGGTCGGCCTCTCTGACGCCTTTGTGGTGGTTCACAGGATTCAACAAATTCCAAGTAAGTCATATAACAGTACATTTAATACATTCCCCTCAGGCTCTGTCAAGTGGTGTATTCTTATCCGAGTAAGTCCAAGTCCAAGCAGTGGTGAAATATTTGTGTTTTGTTCTAGCAGTCAATGTGTATAAATATAATTAGTGTTATTTTTTCACTTTTTATATTTTGTCTTAAATACAAATATAATGTAGCATGATCACATATTTAAGAGGATGTAGTTAATGAAATTATTTTGAAATCATTTGAATTTCCCCTTCAGTCCAAATAAGTCTAAATAGAATTATCTATTATGAAATTGCCTGCCCAGTCTTTTGACCTAAATCCTATTGAACTGCTCTGGGATGAACTGGCTTGCAAGGTCAGAAAGAAATATCCATCAAGTGAAGAGCAGCTTTGGCATGGCAAATTATATAAATTATTATATATTAAATGTTTGGAGAAACAAACTGTCTGGATGCCAAGAGTGTGTAAAAGGTGTAAACATCTGTACATTTATATATTTGTTTGGTAAAGTTTGGAAATAAACTTTGCAATGTAACTCTAGATATATATATATATATATATAAAATCTATATATGTATAAAATTTTTATATATTTAATCAAATTGACATTTGAAACTTTGTGTTTTATTAAAATGCATCACTTGTAATTATATACAGTGATGTCTAATAGCACTGCACAGAGATAAATGTTATTTGATGTGATGTTTAATGGCGTATAAAAAATAAATATTTCTGGTGATTTTAAGAATTGCGAGAAAGAAAATTGGCTGTACATAATGGATAGCATACAGTTTTTTCCACTGGAAACTGGCATTATAGATATACTGTAGACCTCTATTATGTTTATCTACCCTGCAGATTCTCTGTTCATATGTAAACATTCCCACAAACCATTTATTTGTCATGCAGATGTGGATTATGCACTTAAACATGGCTTTAAGAAGTCGAGACACTCCACCCTGCTGTTATTAGAATTTATTGATGCTGGCACGTAAAGCAGACCCTTAAAACATGTTTTTGTAGTAATTCTTAAGTCTTAAACTAAATAAATATGCAGAAAAAAGTATGCTGGGCTCAGTTCTAAAACTAGAATTTATTTCTTTATTTTTTTTTATGTACCCAATCCAAAATGTTTCTTACTTTCGAGTTCGGCCGATTTGCATGTGAAAGTATAAAGTAAATTTGGAAACAATACAGTACTAAAACTACGAAAATATGCTGTGCAGTCAGGCTGTAGCATATGCTGTCTCAGGGGAACTGCTCAGCAAAACAGCATACTGTAATAATGCTGACACAGGCTGCTTTCTGAAAGGATATCTGACTCTTATGCAAAGCATACAGTAGGGCGATCCATTTGTTGTGCAACAAGGAGTGTGTACAGAGTGCAGATTATTTCATGCTGTGCTATAAACAGTTTTATTGGAGGTTTATAGAGATAATTGCACATGTTTATTTAAACCGCTTGCTTGTGCTCCATCAACAGCTTCGATGAGCAGAACGTGGTGGCATTATGTTGTGTTTGGCTGAGGTGCAGCGGCTGTGTTTGGAGACAGGACAGTGCAGCATGGCCAACCATTAACACTTCATTGCTTCTCGTTAAAAACTAATCTGGCTCTTGCAATGGTCTGCCATAACAATGTAGCTGAGCGCTGTAAGAAAATAAAGCTTTGTTAGGATGTAGAGTGCGGTGCAGTTCTAATATTGTGTCAGAATTTGATGCTTTGAGACAAGTTCTGACTTGTATGGATCTGTGTTGTGTCAGTCATCACGAGTATTAACAGCGCGAAACACACAGGCCAATTTTGCAAGTGAAATAAGCAGGTTTAGAGGGATCAAGGCAGGTCAAGTGGCTTTTTTCACACCACCCCTTAAATAACTTCATGCAGCTGCCCGCATCAGATTTAAAACACTGATGCTTTGCTGACACCTGCACAGGAAAAACAGACTAGCACCCACTAACCCCAGAACACTTATCTCACCCCGCACTGCACCAAGCAATCTCTGATCCTCTGCTATTGCTCGACTGGTCACAACATCTTTTCACAGCATCACAATAACTGCTTTAAGACTCTTCTCTGTTTTGGAACCTATGTACTGGAATGAAAAACCTACCTCTCAGGGGTACTTAATTTAGTGACTTTCCTTTTATATTCCTTTTGAACAGTTTCGAAGTGACGCAGGTAGGCCTTTACTACAAAGTCATGCTCTTGTAATAGATACAGTATGCTGTTTAGCATTGTCTTGCCGATATATGCAAGCTCTTGCATCTGGATAGAAGCATTTCTTGCTCTAAAACCTGTATATACCTTTCAGCATTGATGATTCCTTTCCAGATGTGATAGCGCCTTTTCTATAGTCACTAATACACCCTATACCATCAGAGCAGCAGGCATTTGAACTATGCACTAATTACAGGTCCCTGTCCTTCTTTTATTTAGCCCGGCGGAGTCAGCGTCCATGGTTTCCTAAAACTTTTAGCTTTGGCCCACAGAAAACAATGGGTTTTGTGGATCATGTTCACATATGGCATTTTCTTTACATGATAAAGCTTAAACCTGCATTTGTAGATGACACAGCAAACTGTGTTCACAGACAATGATTTCTGAAGGTGTTTCTAGACCCATGCAGTAATTTCCGTTACAGATGGAATTATGATTATTATTATTATGATTTTAACCCATGTCCCTTTTCAGAGATTTTTCCAGATTCATTATTCTGAAAATTTTTCATGATTTATAGACACAGTTTTTTGCAAATTGGTGAATCTCTGAGAGACTTTGTCTCTCTAAGATACTCTTTTATATCCAATCATTATACTGTCCTGTTGCCAATTAACCTAATTAGTTTCAAAATGTTCCTCCAGCTGTTTCTCTGGTAACATTTACTTTTCCAGACTTTTGTTGTCCCCATTCCAACTGTTGCGGCCATCAAATTCAAATCGACTTAATTTTTTTTTCACAAAAATTTACATTTCCACAGTTTAAACATTTTGATGGTTTCTATCTTCTGTTGTTAATAATATATGGTTTTTTGTGGCATGCAAATCATTGCAATCTGTTTTCATTTACATATTACGTTTTTCCCAACTTTTGGAATTGGGATTATTATTTATAAAGGCTTCAAAGCACTTTTGAAAGTCCCTCTGGATAAGAGTGTCTGCCAAATTGCATAAATTATTGTAATTTCAACCATATACGTCTGGAACAGTACACAGTAAACAAAACAATGTTTTTCCAAGACAATGGTGCAGCCCATAGCCACACAAGTATACCTACACTTATTGTGAATAAGGTTGATAGGATAAACACAGGGTGGCCTTTAGAACTTTACTCTACCATTATATGAATGTTTTGCTTATCCAATGTGATTCTTAGTTTCTCATGCTCAAAGGTAGCAAATAAATATATTGTTTAATCTTACAAGAAATACAAGAAATATATAGAAGAATATATACAAGATATATATATATATATATATATACAAGAAATGTAAGAAATAATAGTTGCAATACAGTAACAATGCAACACAGTACAATAATTGCAATAGAATAGACTACAATTACTGATAGTGCTGCGTCAACAACCAGTACATTGAGCTGGTCTGTAGCAAAGTGCAATGATATCATGCATATAATAATAAACACTGTATATGTAAACATGGCAGTTTGGTCTTCATCTAGGTCAAGCTGTCTTCACTAATTACTCACCAGCATCAGTTCAATTAATCATTGAGCTTGTAATAACAAATTGTCACACAGTGCAAAAAAAACAAATGTAGACTTCTATTTTAATCCTTAATCAGGAAGCCACAGGTGACCGTCGCAAAGGGAAACTACCTTGACAAATGACTGGAGGAAGAAACCTTGAATGAATTCCAAACGTAAACCCATTTACGTCTGCGTGCCACCGTATAGGTATATTATAAAGTATAACTCTTCCACAACAGTACAGTAAAGGACAATACCTTCAAAGGATGTTCAGGATGAGCTTATTTTGAAGAGGTCATAGAATACAACTAACAACTTAATTATTTTACTGTTATATGAGTTTTTTTGGTTGTACAATAAAACTCTTAGTTTCATGTGGTTATAAAAGCAAATACATGTGTACATTTTTAGTTATTTGCTTTTACACAAGACATAATAGTTTGGTTGAGCCTGTGCTTACATGCACATGTAGCACCAGATTTTATTTTCCCTGATTGTGATCCAGTGGTATTCTTAGCTGTTGCAGCTCGTTTACTATAAGGTTAATTGTGTATTTTGAGATGCTTTATTTGCTTCCAGCAATTGTAAAAAAAAAAAAAAAAAAAAAAAAAAAACAGTGTATATTTTGTATCATAGTCTTCCTGTTAGCTCAAATCCATGTGGCCTTTCTCCCCTGACCTCTCTCTTGCCACACAGAACTGCCGCTTGATAACTGTTTTATTTTTTTTTTTAAAGTGCACCGTTTCTGTGTAAGCTCTTTCGAATGTTGTGTATGATAAACCCAGGCATCAACAGCTATGCTACAGGCAATGAGATTATATTTCCATTTGATGTAAGCATTAAGTGAAGCTTTTGACCTGTATCTGTGTGATTTTATGCGTTGTGCTGCCACCACATGATAGGCTGGTAGAAGTAGAGATTAGAGACGACGCATTACGGGTTTTCTCATACCCATTCCTCCAAATGGGATTTTTCTGAAGAAAGGATTGGGGGGACACTAAAGTCATTGTAGCCACAAAGCTGAAAAGTTCTTTGAGGATCAGGAGGGACCCGGAACTAAGGCGCACTGGAGAAAGCAGCTGACAATAAAGGCGTCTTGGGAGGGAATGACAAGAGAGGACACGTTACCGAACTAGTTGATGGAATAGCGTGGATTGCAGTTTAATATTTACCAGAGTGATGTGTGTATGTGTGGTTGCATGCATTAGGCGTGCATGAGTGTGTGTGTTTTGCCAGCTGTTAAAGGGCAGCATTTGCATCCTCTGGCCTCAGCCTGTCTGTCTTCTGGCTTGTCACAGTTATGCCCAGTCAAGTGACAGTGTGTGTGTGTGTGTGTGTGTGTGTGTGTGTGAGAGAGAGAGAGAGAGAGAGAGAGAGAGAGATTGATGAAGCATGTACGGCAGCGCTAAAGTGACAGCTCGGTGGTAATGGAATAGAATGAAAAGATAGTGGATTGTATAAATGCTTTGGCTTCATCTGCTATTTCTAATTAGGGAATGGAAGGTTATTAAGATGCAAACCACTGACAGAAATAAATACACATATAAACACACACACACACAGACACACACACACACACACACACACACACACACACTACTGCAGGCAAAATGTCAGCATGGTACTCAGGAGGCATGTGACGCCACACAGGCTGGCCAGGTAATTACCTACCGGAAAAGGCTTTTAACCACAATTGCATATCTGCCTTGGCAATAAATGCCGGCTAAGTAACAGGTCCTTTCTTTTCTCTCATCTATTAATTTTCTGAAAGATTTCTGACTTTTCTGAAGTTTTGAAAGCATGAGCAATCTATTTATAGCCCTTTTTTGAATAGTAAATCTACAAAGCTACAAATATCTATAATATTACACACTGTGGTGGAGGAAGTACACAAAGCATGTACCTGAGTTAAAGTAGAGATACAGTAGGTAAAATATTACTCCAATAAAAGTAAAATAAAAAAAGAAACATATTTTCAACGACTTAAAAAAATATTGCGCAAATAAGGGCACGGGCGCAGTGGTAAGTTAGAGTCAGGAGGTTCTTCCATCATTTATTCCTCTCAAAATATTCTGCTTACTGTTTAACTGTACGCTGAAGTGTATGTTCGTGCTAACTAGATACCACCAGCTGGAAATTGCGGTTCTAGCTTGAATGACGCGCTGGGTGAACCACGCCATGACCCAACGTCTCTCCCATTGATTAGTTTCAGCTTTAAGCTCCTCTCTGCTTCAGCTACCGTCACTGGATGAGTAAAACATATTTTCAGAGCAGTCCAAAAATGTAAATACATTTTTGAGAACTCACTTTCTTGTATCAATATCACCCTAAATGCATTTATTGCACAATTAAATATAAATGTTTTTTTTTTTTTAAACACAATTTATGAAATATCTCAGAACCAAGAACCATAAAACTCCTTGGCTGATTGTAGACATAAGATTCATGCAACATCTATATTTTTTATAATAAGTGTCTTTTAAATAAGCCTTTTAAGCTACAGTGGAGATTCCCCCTTACTGACCTCAGGACATATTCAGTACAATCACAGAAAACCTTTATGACTTCACCTCCATTAAAGGTAACATTTATAAGTGCCGTTTAACTACAATCCAAATAGACTAGTTTGGCTTTAATTGTTTTGTTGCTACACACATTATGGTAAACTACATACTATAAATGATAATGTCATGCAGCTAAAATAAATAGTGTTGCTCTGTGCGTAAAAGCATAGCAGGCAACACAGAATAACCTGTGATATACAGTTATTAGCCTATTTCATGAAATGCATTAGCCTTTACTATCCTCATAACAAGATGAGTTGCATATACACCTTTATCTTTTGCACGTTTCCCCACTACTGCTTTCCTATTTTTTCTGAAATGGGTTCCTGCGGGTATAGACCTTTTTTTGTCATCCATAATTTTTCATTTAATTCAGCTCTTCTTACTGATGTGACATCACCCATCCCCCGCCTTTCTTTTCTGAGTGTCTGAGGGAGGGAACCTCTCCGGGGCAGTGTGCAAATGAACAGTGATACAAAAAGGTCCTTTTTTTTTTTTTTTTTTTTTTTTTTTTGGGTCGACACCCCTTACCTGCTCCCGGCAAGATGCCCATGTCACCTATGCCTACAGTAAATCTGCCACTGCCTAGCAGCAATCAAAACAAGTTTAAAAAAGAGTGCACACTCTACCCTGATTAGTGGCTTGCTGTGTGCTGGACCTGATAAGTTTTTATTCACTCATAAATAAAAAGGATCGACTGATTGATGAAAGTAAATGAGGAAAATGTTTTAGACTTTTGAACTTTGAAATGTATTGAAGTTTAAGTAAAAGTCTCTCCAAACGGAGTAAAGTACAGATACACAAAAAAAAATAGATTTACTTCATTACTGTCCACCACTGATTACACAGTATTCTTTATGGTTTAGGTGATAAAATATAGTAAAACACTTCAATATGGCAATATCACTTTGACAGCTTGTCTGTAGTCGGAGCTATAAATGCAACATGATTTCACACTCCATTAAAATGTCATAATTTCTCAGAGCAAAATGTATATACAGTAGGTACACTATAGAAACTTCCACTTTTAGTCCCTGTTTGCTGATATAATAACCTCAACTCTCCTGGGAAGATGTTCCACTAGAGTTTGGAGTGTACTTGTGGAAAATTGTGCTCATTTAGCTACAAAAGGCATTAGTAAAGTCAGGTACGTTGTGCACAGGGGCATTGTCATGTTTGAACAGGTTTGGGTCTCCTAGTTCAAGTGAAGAGAAAACTTTATTCTACCACATCCAAAGACATCCGATACAGTTCTGTGCCTCAGTAAACAGTAACAGTTTGGTGAAGATCCACATATGGCTGGAAAAGACAGATGTATGGCGTATATAGTCACACTGTTCACCACACCTTTTATCTCTTGTCATCTACCCTTATTGCACATTTCAAGCTTTTTTTTTTGGTCTTTGATTTATTGTCAGTTCATTTTGTGTTTGGTTTTGTTGTGTTGTATTTGTGTATGTGTGAATTGTATTAAAGAATCGTTGCACTCGAATTGCTTACTAACATGACACACGCCTAGCTGTGGTTTATCCTTCACGTACTACACGCTTTTACTACAGTTACAGATCTGGTTAAATAAAATTGAAATGCGAAAAAGAAAGAAACTGATCTAAGTAATAAGTACTTCTCCAGTATCACTGTAGCGATGTGCTGATCTCTTCCTGTGTTTCGAGCTTTGCTCAGGATGTGTGCTGCCCCAGGAGAGTTCTTCTCTACAGGCAAGAGAGGAAACCCTACTGGTCCATGAAAAGTTGCAAGCCATATATACATACTATTTTTTTTTATAGCAATACATTGCTGTGTGTCTGTGTTAAAGGGATTGTTGTATTTTTCTTTTCTTAATGTGAGTTAAGGAAAAATGTAATTAATATTTATTCAGTACTGCACCAATATGCGGCAATTGTATGCATGAGCAGACAAATGAAAGCTTTTACGCCCACAAACGTTCGTAAAGGATTTTTGTCCTAGTGTAGTTTATTGAAATTCAAATATGGCATGATTTTGACAAATGAAAAAATGTGTCAGGCACAAACAATCTGTTTGCATTTCATCTTGTTTGGTTTACTCTACATTGTAATACTGATAGTTTGATCAGTGCTTGAGCTAAATGTGTGTGTCTGTGTGTGTATGTGTGCAATTCAAAGCACAATTATTCATCTTGTTTCTCTTCCTATGGCAGATAAGAACAACTAAATATGATGAATTTTAAGTGGAGAATAAACAAACAATGGAGGCGGTGGCCTGAAATCCGAAAAGCATTAATCTCTCTTCTGGTTTTGCTGTTGTGTTTAGTTTTATGGTACTTAAGGAGTGTGTGTTTTTGTGTGTAGATGTCCGAAGGAAGACTATCTATGAGTATCACCGTGTGGAGTTACTCAAGACCAAAATCACAAACAGCACAGCTGTGGAAATGATGCCGCTCCCAAGTAAGGAACGCTCACACAATAACACTTTGACAAACAGACACATGGATGCAGGTGGACGCATGATTTGTCTTTTTAGTAATCAGAGTTATCATACTGGTCTATTCTTTTCATTTCTAAATTATTATTTCATAAAAATTTTGATTTCCAGTGGGACGTGAGATTCATAGCCAGACTTCTTCACACCCTCTTTATTTCACTTCAGTTCAAACATGGGTTTTATATTCATCCGTGATCTATTGAAGCCATTTGAATTTATAAAATAAGAAAATGTGCACATTTATAAAAGAATCAATTATTATCAAATATTAACTTGTTTCATTTTTATTATTCATCATCAGCTTTATGGCCTTTTCATTTGTTAGTTGCAGGCTGCAATATAGGCTACCTTTAGGATGATTTATGTATTTTTTCTTAAACTGGCTTCAGTCATTAATACTTTTTGTTCTATTTTCTTGACAAAAGCTCCAGATTTACAATCACTTCAACACAATGAGTTTTTTAAAGCTTTTCTATTTTGTTTATTGTAATATAATTTACTGATGAAAATCTTATATATATATACACAAAATACAAGGCTCTAGATAAAAACCCTCCATTATGCTTAAAGAAAATGGTCCAAAGAAAATGAACAACCATTAGGCAAGTGTGACTGGCCTGTATATATCATTTTACTGGTGCAAACTGCATCTCAGAAGCTGTATCGAAAGCCCATTTGGTCTGATATACTTCATAAAATGTGGGTTCAGTCTGAGGATCTGAGTCCCAGGTTACTATTTTTATGGCCTTTCTCTATACACTATTAATCAAAGCCATACCTGACAATCTCAGGTTTGTTAGCTCATGTATTAAATATGTAATAAATCAGGCCCCCATCTTAACTTGTCTTACTGTGTTATGCCATTATTGTGTATGAGCAGCAGTTTGCAAAGATGTAATGGCTTTACACGTCACTGAACCATCCTTGAGCCTTCCAGGTTGTTATCTGTCATGTGATCAATGAGCACTGCCAATTGGACGATAAGTTAAATCTTAAAAAGTTATTATCTGACCCCACAGCATGCCTCCAGTTTAGAAGCTGTTCCGCCTGCATCGCGGCTGAGATCAATTTCAACTGTAGCTGGTGTCACCGACTTAACCGGTAAGTCTGAAAAGACATCAAGTTTGTTTCTAGCTTTTTTTGCATTAAACCTCGGTGCGAAGTGTGGGTTAGTGTGTCATACTTCACTTCAGTTAGTTATTTGCCCTTGACTCTGCTGGGGGCGGGAGAGAGTCAGTCTCATTTCCTGTTGACTCATGTGTGCTCCTTCACCTCTCCACCCCAGACCTTTTCACACTCACTCCATCACAGGCCTGACATGAGAGCAGGGTAACACTGAGAGAATAAAAAACCACTCAGTATCAAAGACTGACTGAGAGGCTCTTGTGCTTTTTATTGTGTGTGTGTGTGTGTGTGTGTGTGTGTGTGTGTGTGTGTATGTGTACTCTCTGCTCTTATACTTTCTTCTCATCTCCCCTAATGTGCTCTCCTCTGTCATCCTCTTCCTTTTTCCCTTCTGTTCCTCTGTCTCTCAGTCTGTCTCACACATTTCACTCCTAATGTTTAGTAGGATTGTAATCTTGCGTGTATGTAGGCTGTAGCATATTACATACAAAGTACCCTCCTGAAGTAATAAAACAGCAAGGACACTTCTTTTGTTTTTGCTGCAATTATAATTTTATTTTTTTTTACAGATATTTACATCTAGATGCGTCAAATAATTATTTTAAACCCAACCCATTTGTGAAGAGCCAGCAGTATTAACTTTGCAGGCCCTGGGCAGATTAGATTGACATGGCAGCACATAGAGGCTGAAATCTGATCGGACAAAAAAAGCTAACATCCACATACACGTACTGGAAGCAGTGCAGCCAAGAGAAACGCAATGAAATGAAGAGAATCAACTGTTGGGAATAAATTAATACAATTTCATGGAACAAATATTAGAATTTAGGTTGTAAATGTAGGTATCACTAATACATGTCTGGTTAAGACTTTTAGGAATCCACACCAGATGTACTTCATAGACATTTTCTTACAATATAATTGAGGTGAGAAGCATTCTGATTTGAATCTTTTTTTTAGTTGCAGCTCATATTATAACACTGTCACCATATCCCCCTTTCAGCCAGTTTGACTGTTTGTATCCAAGAATATAAAATTAAGATGAGGAAATCTGTTTTGTGAGTCAGTCTTACCTGGTAAAATGTGCTACTTGTTTATCTTTTATGAGCTTCTCAGGAATATTTTCACTCTGATTCATCCAGAGGAGGTTTTATTTATGACCAGGCATATGGCAATTATTAGTGCAGTGCAAGGTATGAGGAAGGCTGGAGTTAAAGAAGCTGGAATTAAAATAATCAAATTAATGAATGACTAATATAGAACAGCTACTATGTTTAGTTTTTACTAGGGCAAACACAAAATCAGTCATGCTCCTGGTTATTATTATTAATTTACAGTGGTGGATGAAGTACACAGCCCTGTACCTGAGTAAAAGTACAAATCAAATATTACTATTAAATATTAAGTATTAAGTACAATATTAAATATTTAGTACTTTTAGTACTTTAGTACTATTTAGTAAGTTAATATTAAGTGCATATTAAATATTACTCAAGTAAAAGAAAACAAAAACTTCCTGTACATTTATTTTTCAAATAAAAGTACAAAAGTATTTGCTTTATTTTACTTAAATAAAAATAAAAAACTTGATCTACTATATGAGAACTATATTGAAGAATATTGAATATTTTTATTAAATATTTTTAAATGAGAGAGTTATCTGTTGTTACAGGCTCACAGTATTGATGGGAAGATCAGATCATTTTAGCCACTTGGTTCTTTGAATCTCATTCATCAAAATGAACGCATCTTTTTTTGGAGTAATTTAGATCATACCGTTCCTTTGATCAGCCATAAACTAAAATTTTTATCCACCTAAAATTTGTAGGTTTTCAATAAGCAGATCCCCCATTGTCTACATATGCAAACTTTGACTATAGTTCCAATAATTAATATGTATGTATATATAACTGCATAGCGTCTATAGGAGTCACGTGACAAAATAAGAAATGACTCGTAGTAGAAGAGTCGAGAGGTAAAATACTCAATTCTGTTTTCCGTACACGGCCTACAGAGATTTTCGATTTGTTCATGCTTTGTTCATGTGCGTCTAGTATCAAATTAAGGAATCACTCTTCGAGACTACTCGTTCTTCTGAGTCAGATTAAAGACTCGTTCAAAATGAATGAATCATTAATGAATGACTCAGCACTAGCTCACATTAAGAGGACCCTTTTGGTCTTATGCCAGGTTAACATTTAGCACAATGCATCTATTGGCTTTAACTTAGCGAGGAACAGCATGTAGTTCTGAAATGTGGTGGGGCGAAAAGTAAGAAATTACACAATAAAATGTATTGAATTAATAGTCAACAAATATACCAAAATGAAAATTCTTTAAAAAGGACATACCTGAAAAATTTGCTCAAATGAAGTAACCAAGTAAAAGTATTTTGTTACTGGCCACCACTCCTAGATTCTCTTGATCTCATGCAAATTTCACACTTTTGAGATCCAACATTAATTAATACCATACATAATTTCATGCCTAAGATGGTGTTGAGGCATTTAATACTATCTTTTTCTTCTTTGAATCACACAATCAATTGACTACAACATAACCAGATATAGAAGAAAACTGGATGGTCTCTGGCAGATTTATGAGCAAACCCATGCTGATCATAAAGACTTGGAAAATGTTACACATGCCAGCTTTGTTGAATTTTATAATTGTGTTTTATTTGTAATTGCTTTTGAAATCGCAGAAATGTGTATTACTCTATCGTGTAAATTATTTCTTAAAAGTAAGACCACTTAACCAACACTACAGAAGAGCACAGTGTGTGTTAGTGTCCTACTGTGCACAGATTCACTCATTAACATTCAGCTGCTGTTCTGCAGGCCGCCTATTCTCTCAGCATGCGAGCAGTCTAATGAAATCCAATTAAAAGTTCATTAATGAGCACCATAATCGGAAAGAAAACTTTTCATCTTTGTAGACGTGAATATCTGTGCTTATGATCCTAATATAAAAAAAGGATAGATTTGGGAAAGATTGAAGTATTTTTGCACTGTACTCAATATAAGATGTTGTGTAATTAACATGTGAGATTAACGACTGATTTTATTTATCTGAAGGTCCATATAATGAAAGATATTTCAGTCCGGACTGTTAATTAAAGAATTGGAAAAAGTTTTTGTGTGCACGTTTGTTTGTTATGAGGTGTCTTTGTGTGTACTTTTTACATGGACCACAGTTTTTTGCAAACCCCCAATTTACTTATCTATGTTTTATTTTATTTTTTATTCATTACTTTATTTATTTAGCTGCTCAGTGGATTTTGGGGCACATTTATTCATCTCAATATTTTACATTACTGTGATTAAGTTGAGTTTAACAGGAGTCTCTTTTCATCTCTCAGTTGTTTCCAAACCCTCTACACTATATGAACAAAAGTTTATGGACACCTGACCATAAGATTTTTATGTGCTTTTTAAAAACCCATTCTACATTTAGCCCCCATATTACTATTATTCTGCCACAAGTGAAGTTAGTAAAGTCAGGGGCTGATGTGTGGAACAAGTTTGGGTTTCCAAGTTTAAGTGAATGGAAATGTAACGCTACCACATCCAAAGACATCCTATACAATTGTGTGCCTTCAACCTTGTGGTAACAGTCATGGCTGGAAAAGCCAGGTGTCCTAATACTTTTGCACATGAAATCTAACGCAGCTGGAATCCAGAGTAACAGGAAAAGTGGGATGATTAGTCATTGCTTGCAAATGTATCCTAATATCAACAAAAGATACACCTGATAAACACTTGAGCTAAGAAAGTAGGAAACACTGGTGTGTGTGTGTGTTCCCAGAAAGGTAATAAATAAAAATAACAAGCGAGGTTCTGGGCCACCACAAGACTCCAGAACAGTCCTGGTGGAACACTCTTTAGCACTGATTCTCTGGGGCTATACTGTACTGGGCAGGGGAACATCATTCTTTCTAAACATACTTTTGACTAGTATTTTGAATATGATGAACAAAATAAAACACCTCACATTATTGAGGTTCTGCATAATCACATTTACAGTCCCCTCTAAAAGTGAGGGAAACAAGGAAGCTATTTTTTTTTTATATATTTTGCTATATGCTGAAGACAATCAAAATAGAGTTTGAGATAATATATAAATATAATATTACCGTATTTTTCGGACTATAAGCCGCTACTTTTTTCCTACGTTTTGAACCCCGCGGCTTAAACAACGAAGAGGCTAATTTATGAATTTTTCCTGGGTTTTTCCCGGTTTCACAAACTCCAAGCCAAAAAACTGAGCGACATAACATTAGACCAATGAAATTTCCGAACGGAAACGAAAAAACGCACTTCACCCTGTGTTCTGAGCTGCACGGCATCGGGAGAAAAAACGTTTTTTTTAAACGCACGACGATGCCAAAAGATAAACTCCCGAGAGAAATAGTTGTGAAAGGAAGGAGGAAGACAGTGAACAATGACTTTCTTGGTAGGATACTGTTTAGATACAAGCCGTTGTAACGCGTTGAGTCAGGGTGAAGGGAGAGCTCGCTAACTCCAGTTGCAACAGAAATCATATAAGCACAGACAGGTTTCCAAAACTCGTGCTTTTTTATTTTTCTTGGCAACAGCGTTACGGGTTAGTCAAAGAAACTTAGAAATCAGCATCAGAAAATAATAAGGACATATTCCTCGTCTTGAACACACGCAGTAAAATGCTGTGCCAGGCTATTCCCAAAATACTGCTATGCTCCTAAAGGAAGCGCAACATATTTCACCCGTTTATAGACAGGTGCGGCTTATTTATGTTAAAAAAATAAAATATTTGTAAAATTCAGTGGGTGCGCTTTATAGTCCGGAAATTACGGTATGTATTTTATATAATAAAATATGAATGTGAGTTGACAGAACAGTATTTCTGACTTCCTGGTATTAAGACCTAGAAGTGTTATTGTAGAACATGGGACCATCCGTTCAAGGCCATGCAATTATCATGTAATCAAAACATGTGAGTGGCAAAGTTATTGCTCAGTTGTGACCTGATTCATTAGAATCATTGTTTAAACAATCAATAGCTTTGATTGCTTTTGGCAGTTAGATGACAATTACCCAAAGTACATTGCCAATACAAGAAAAGACTTTATGAGAAAATGTGCAAGGTTTTGGACTGGCCAAGCCAACTTTAACCTAATTGAGCAGCATTTTACCTACTAAAGAGGAAGAAAGAAGCCAGTAGGTAGCTAAATATATTTATTTGCAACCTGTTAAAAATGTGTCTGTGGGATTTCTGGACTGATGGACACCACATAATCATATTTGTATGCTGTCATCACTTCACTTCAACTGCTTTTCCCCTCAACGTCATATTAAATTCCAGCATAAAAGCTTTGTGCATTTGCATGCATTGATATGCAAACAACACAATGTGGTGGAATTGCAATTAGGTATTTATCCACCAAGCTGTGCGGGATTGAGCCATAAGTCTTTGAAAGCGGAAAAAAATCCTATGGGAGCAGGCGAGCTGATGCCAGATTTTAAGCCAGCTATCTCTTATGGTAGATGCCAGATAGATAGATAGATAGACAGAGAGAGAGAGAAAGAGAGAGAGAGAGAGAGAGACAGACCGACAGACAGACAAGACCGACAGACAGACAGACAGACAGACAGGCAGACATAATCCATCTTACTTACCTCAGTGGCTTGATCTGAAGATTCTTTTTTTTTTTTCCTTTTATGTAAACAGGATTTATGGGGTAGAGAGAAAAATGACCACAGGGGACGAATCTAACTAAAGCATTAGCCAAACATTTGATATAACGCCTGGCTGGCATTTAACACAATACCCTAACAAAAGGCTTGTGTCATGTAATAGCTCCAGTGACTATTCGCACAAGTACAAACATCCACCTCCAAACTTTGATATATCAAAGGGAAGAGAGGGAGTGGTTGACAAAAAGAGAGAAATTATTAAAGTACATAGTTAGTGTGCAAAGATTGAGAAATGGGTCGAAGCAGAAGCAACAAGGCCATAAAAGTAATGGCTGTGACAGACTGGGAAGTTAGGAATCCCAAGCATCCTGGCCGGCAGAGTGTCAATCTCGGCATGTGAGTCAAAGGCAAACACTTTGACAGTTTATTTTCCTTGCCACGTGTCAGTAATAACAAGTGTAGTCTGCTTTTGTGGTCGAAATCTGGACACAAGGCCATCTGACAATGTAGCCACTGGGGTGCTCTTTCTGTAGAGTTAAATACTTTGACTGGCAACATTTTACTCCACATATATCCAGCTCCATGTCCATCATCAGGCCATATTTCACAACATGTATAGTACTGTACTTTGAAAAGATCTGATTGCTGAATACCCATTTCCACGATTAACAGAAAAGGCTAGTTCAATGGTTTAAAAATTAATATGTTTGTAGCTTGAACTGAGAATTTTTTTCAATGAACAGAAGCCTGAGTGGGATTTCACCATTACATTTCACGAACTAAGGTTTTGAGAGCCATCTAGGCTGCCATTTGCATTAATAGAACTGGTTAGGAGGTAGAAGTCAGGGTTTTACCGTTTCACCATGTTTTCCTGGGATGGTGTAGTAGGTATGACTGCATTAGGTTTCATCCAGAGGTTTTTTTACTAAATCTATATTGAGTTTTGTTCATTCTTTCTGTGGCTGAGTAAATTTCTTGAGGGTTCTCCTTGCCGTGTGAGTAGCCGCTGCCCTACCCATTGTAGTGTGTTCCTACTCTTACACACACACAGTCTCTCCAGCTATGGTTCATACCATAAATTGAAAACATTCTCATTAGGCTGTCAGAGCTCAACTGAGAAACATGGATTATTGTCCTTTTGTTTATAGCATTAATTAAATATTCCAATATTTTTCGCCTCAGCACAGAGTTTCTTCAATTATACAGACACTCACACTAACCAAGGCAGTAAGTTAGGACTCCCACTTCTGCTTTCATTTTAATGACAACATATCCTGTAAGTTGTATTTGATAGTTGTAGAAAAAGAAATCAGCATGAAATTTGTATTAATGTGATTTTGTGTTTGATTTATGCATGCTAGAGTATTTCTAGATTTTGCAGGACTTTAGAGCAGGTTTTTGCTTCAGAGCTGTTCTATAGTTATAAATGTGTATGTAAAACCAAATACTTAAAGGCTTTTTCTGCTTGTAAAGAAGTTAGTTTCTGGTTCTAAGAAGTGTATAAAGGAAGTGTGTGAATCATTCAAATAAAATCATAATTGAACATTAAACAATGAATCATGCAAAGCATTAATAGAAAGAATAAAAGGAATGTTAAGGTTTATAATCAAATCAAATCAAGGTTTATTTGTCACATACACATACATACATACAGGGTACGACATGCAGTGAAATGCTTTGTACGACTGTCCGGCATGAGGGAATAGGATGGGGAGAAGAAATAAAACAAAGAAAAAAGAAGGCAGATAAATAAAGACAATAACTATGTAAAATGTAAAATATACAAAGATAAAGATATATATAGGAAAAATTGTGTATACAGGTTATACAATGTACATTGTATATACATTGATTTGTATAAATTATATAAATCATTGGACTATCGAGAAACAGACCAATAACAAGGCTGGGACAGAGGAAAGACTTCAGAATTAGAAGTTAAAACAAAGGCACATGTCTGTGTAACAAATAAGTATTTGCATTGAACAGAACAGCAGGTTGCTGTTTATTGTGAGAAAATTCAGTATGTTAATAATCAGTCACTCTAATGACATTAATCCCCTGATTAACAACGTTATTGGTTTTGATGCCGTATGTAGTAAATGGTTAACTTATATCGTTAGGGATGCTAATGATGTTTTTTTCTCATTTCAGATGCTCCAGTGGCTTTGATCGCCATCGGCAGGACTGGGTAGACAACAGCTGTCCAGATGAGGTGTGTGTGTGTGTGTGTGTGTGTGTGTGTGTGTGTGTGTGTGTGTGTGTGTGTGTGTGTGTGTATGTGTGTGTGTGTGGCTTGTGGCTGTGACCATATGATGGATGTTATAATTTGTAGTTTAATAGAAAACCCCCTCCCTCTGTTTTTTTTCACTTATTATTTTCTCTCTCTCTCTCTCTCTCTCTCTCTCTCTCTCTCTCTCTCTC
>JAAIIK010000189.1:258985-278300 GCA_014706435.1 Silurus glanis | reverse complement strand
TATATATATATATATATATATATATATATATATATATACAGACAATACAAATATATATATATATACTCATGTAGAGCATCCAGAATTATAGAAAAACCTCTATTGTATTTTTACACTGTAAATAGTATTTTGTATTTACTATGTGTGCATTGATTGATCAGGGTTTTAAAAAAAAAAGCTGCCACTTTTCTTTTTTTACATTGCTCTTATTCTGTCACTCTCTCTGCCTCTCTTGTTTTTTTTTTTTTGCTGTGCACAGATGACACCAAGATTGCCCTCCATCTCAAAGACAATAGAGGTAGGATGTCACCTTGTGTGATAAATATACAGTGTGTCACATAACAAAACAATATCTTTACATTATAATGCTTAGAGTGGAGCACTGTGTGTGTGTGTGTGTGCGTGTGTGCGTGTGTGCGTGTGTGGGTGCGTTCTTCTGACGAATCCTGAATTTCAGCCTCAATCTCTTTTCCATTTCTCGCTGAGGCGTCGAGCCGGCTCATTTCCTGAGATTGTGGAATTCATATCAAACTCTCGCTCGCTCACTGTTTTCTTGCTCACGCTCTCATTCTTTTTTCCTTGCAGTTCTTCCTTTTACTACTTCTGCCTCTGCACCTCTATCTCTATTATCCTCAACATTCTTGCGCTTTCTTCTGTTTTTCTCTGTGTTTTTCTTTTCCTGCTTAGAAAAAGTTTTGTTAGTCCTCATGTGGTTTCGATTTGGCCCGTGGTCAGTATTTTTCAGAAGAAGCATCCTGGAAGCCAACAGAACTGTTTTTTATATCACTAATGCAAAAAAAAAAAAAAAAAAAAAAAGAGAAAAAAAAAGGAGGAGTGGAGCCAAAATAAGCATTCAGTCTGTCTTATTTTTTTTTACTAATGGACATATTTTTATTCTTGTCACACAGTTATTCTTAGAGTCAGACCTGATCATAAAAAAAAACATTTATTCTGAAATGTATTTTATTCAACACCTACATAGAATAACCAATGATTTCTATTAGTATTATATATCTGGCTTTTAGTATTATTGAGTCTACATTTACTATACATTTAGACATCTATAGAGGTGTACTGAATGTTGATGCAAAATAAGGAGACTGCTTGTGTGGGTTTTTGCTTTCGACCGACTAAAGCTATGCCATAGCAAAGAAAAGCTGGTGGCACCAGTACATTGCGTATAACAGTGCTTTTTTTGTTGAATACAAAGTATTTCCAAAAAAAAACCCCACATTTTTAATAGTGAATACACTTACTTTTTTCTCTTCGTCTTTCATGAGACTGCATGTAGGCTTGTAAACAACACAAGCCTAAACAGCAAAGAATCTCACTTGTGGGCAAATTGATCTAATATTACTTATATGCAATCATTTCAAGTTTTAAATGATCGCATACTTTTGCCAGATTACGTTGCTTCCTTTAACGTGACCTAATGCCAAAATGCCAAATGTGTGACAAATAGAAAGTTTATGTGGGACACTCAGATGGACATCTGAATTTTCCAGCAGTATGTAGTTCCTTCCCAGACTGTTATCACAAAAGTGAAGGCAGACAATTTTATAGGATGTCTTTGGATGCTGTATCATGAAATTTTACCAACACTTGAGTTAGTAGACCCAAACCTGTTCCAGTATGCACAAAGCCAATGGTTTACATGGGTTGAAGTGGAAGATATTGCTTGGCCTGCAATAGAGCTCAGACCTCAACCTTACTGAACACCTTTGGGATGAATTGGAATAGTAGCTGACTTTCCTAATGTCCCTGTGTTTGAATGAGCACAAATCTCCACAAGCACACTCCAAAATCTAGTCGAACATCTTCCCAAAAGAGTGGAGGTTATTATGGGGACTAAATGTGGAATATGTTATGGTTAGGTGTCCACAAACTTTTGTCTGTGTAGTGTATATGATCATTTTAAGTCTAAGAAAGTCATTTCCAAAAATTAATCTTGACATACATCTTAAACAGTCTTTCTTTTCCATATTTATTTCTTTACTTCTTTTCACCTCAGTGAGTAAAGTTTTTTGAGTAACGCATCTTAAGCTATAAAATAAAAAAATCCTGATTTAGTGTTAAATCGCATTAGCTTGAATGTAAAGTTCTATGCGTCCTATGCGCCTGTAAATGAAGCAGTGAGGGAAATCCAGGAAGTTTCAGCACTTTTACTAAGTAGATGTTTATTGCTTTGCGGCTTCAGGTGACCAACCGGAAATCAGAACAAATTACAAAAGGACATGACGGGAAAGCTGAAAGAGATTGAAATTTTTATCTAAGTGCAAATGGATCGGTGACACTGACATCCAAACAGAAGAAGTGTGCTGATTAATTAGGTTCTTCTAGGACGATCAGTTAATTAATCTTTGTCGATTAATCACCCCATACCTTTTAGCTTCAATAAACACAGTGTGTTAGGACGCTTAGAGGTGAAATTAGCAAGCGTTTGGTACTAAGACCGAGCCAATTTTTTTTTTTTTATTGCTTTGTTAAAGCTTTGATGAATTGATTTAGAAATATGGTTTACTGGACAATGTGAGGTTTAATGAATGAACAGAAGTATCATGTCTATGGTATATGCTATTTCAGACAACTCTGGAAATGTTCACAATTATCTAAAAGTGTGGAAGTTTAGGTGGTTTTCATGTATTTGACATCTTCCTTATATACAACAGGTAATATTATACACAGCCACTTGTTTAGTATTGTGTAGGTTCCCCTCGTGTCAGACTTATCTGTTCAGCACATCCAAAAGGTTATGAGTTCAAATCCCAGCTCTACTTAACCTGCCACTGTTGGGCTGGTAAGCAAGGCCCTTAAAACTCAACTGCTCAGTTGTATAAATTAGATAATTATAAGTTGCTCTGGTTGTCTGCCAACTGCCATAAAAAAACATACCATCATTGATTTGCTGAAGCTTTCTGCCAGGAGAAGTTTATGTAACAGTCTGGGTTGTCAGTTCACAGTGGAATATATAGGACAAGTGCAGATGACAAGCTATGGATGTTATATATATTTTTTTGTCTTATTGTCTGCATGAGCGAGAGAGAGAGATTACCGAATACATTTTTGCAATAATTTTAATTATAACACAAATCACCCTGTCACAGACTTTTTGGAATGTTATGTGTGGATATAAAACAGCAGAGGCTGTTGGTCATTGATAAATTAAGAAGTGTGATTGTTGGCAATTCATTGTGGCTTAAGAGGAAACACACACTTTGTACTCTGCTCTAAAGGTATATGTAAATTCACTTCCGGATGCTTCACGTCTAGCCATATATGACATCACCCTGTTGAGTGTTCTTCTTTACTTCACAGTTTGTTGACCTATATGGTAAGTAAGAAATAAATCTATCAAAACGATAACATGGACCCATTAATATAAACCTTGCAGCAGACCTATTTTCAGAGAGGCAGTTATAGAAAATTAATCAACTTCTGTTCAATTTGATTTTAAGAAGTTAATAGCACTGTGTTTTCAATTACCACACAGTTTTACATAGTGCTGTAATTAGTAATGTCCAGGCTTATGCAATAATATTTTCCCTGGATTCACAGGTTCACATTTACTATGAAATTCCCATTAGACAAACTCTAACATCTACCTAAGCAATGGGTTTGGGAGGACTCCGCATGTCAAACGATTATTTATCTCTGGCTTCTCTTTGCTTATGCTGCATTCTCTGAGTCTGCTGGTGGTTTGCTCACAAATAAGCACACCCTGTACTGACTGCGCTTTTACAACAGCCATTTCTCAATAGCTTTAATTGTATTAGAGCTCTACAGCGTGGATTACTCTATCCATTTAATTACAGCTGACTTTTTCTGCATAATGGTGTATGTATTAAAAGGGCTGTAATGAAACTGTTTGCCAAATAAACATACATGTATAAATAAATGCAGTTTACTTAAACAGATTCTTAACGTAATTACCTAGATTCTACAGCATTTCATCATTTACTATATGTGATCCTTATTTTATTTCAATGTCCAAAAGGTGTGAATGGCTAACCAGAAATAATGGCAAATATCATTTTCCAGGAATTGGCCAGGGATTTATCTCTTGTAGGCAAAAGCACTAATTGAAATTTCCAAATTTTCCATTGTGAAATTGCCATAGAGGAATCGCTAGTTTTAGAAACTGGCATCTATTGATTGGTGCATGGGTAGGAGGTAGCTTAGTGAACAAATGATCAGAAGGTAATGAGTTTAAATCCCAGTATTATCAAGCTGCCACTGCTGGACCTTTAAGCATAGCGCTTAACCAGTTGTATGAATGATATAATTGCATGTTGCTCTGGATAAGGGTGTCAAACGCCATAATTGTAAATGTTAAACTGACAGATGAAGTGAAGAGAGGTCTGTAAAACAATGGCAGAGAGTGTGATTGCACAAGTTATCCATCTGTTGTAGTTGCCTTATGTTAGTAATGTTTGCCCAGCTATTCTTTGTTATTTTATCCACCCATCCTTTGATTTTTAATCACTCAGGTTTCAGAAGGTTTCTTCTCTTGTTAAGTTGTAGGGTTCAGCCGTAGGTTACATGAAGAATGTGGATGAGTAAGATGTCAAGCTGATGTTATACGTTAGGGATAATGCACACAGGGTAGTGGTCAACAAACTAAACCCCAGATCATAGATTTCCTATACACAAAAGTCCTGTAAAACACCAAACAAGATTATTATTTTCTGTCCAAAACACACACCAAAATCCAAATTGTAAATATAATCCCAGTCACAGTCCACATGGAAACCAGCTCACTTTGTACACAATGTACAGTATACACTAGGCAGGCATAAAATTATGACATTATTACATTATGACTGGTGACATGAATAAGACTGATTATCTCTTCATTATGGCACCTGTTAGTGGGTGGAATATTTCAGGCAGCAATTGAACATTTTGTCCTCAAAGTTGATGTGTTAGAAGAAGGAAAAATTGGCAAGCATAAGGATTTGTAGGTTTTGAGGATTTGATCGATATCTATCAAAAGTATGTGGGGAGCAAAGGCTGGCCCGTGTGGTCCGGTCAAACTGACAAAGCTATTGTAGCTCAAATTGCTGAAGAAGTTAATGCTGTTAATGCTCAACGGGTCAGGACTGTTTTGGCAGCAAAAGGAGGATAAACACAATATTAAGCAGGTAGTCATAATGTTATGCCTGATCGGTGTATAGAACAAACGCGATCCTAGCAATCAAAGCCAACTATAAAAACAAAATTTCTTCATTCATTCATAATCAATCATAAGGAGAATGCAGTAATTAATGTCATAAATAAGTAGTGATTGAGGTAAGGTCTATTTTTGGAGAATATTTTTGTAGACATCGGCCAAGATTTTATGAGAAGCATCTTGTACGGTGCAACACGTATTCCTGAAAGACCCTGAAAGCACACTTTGTAAAATTGGCTTTAGTTTGAAGCAATTAAGAAATTAATTTTTTTGATTGGCTAGTCATCATGAGAGTTAAAGTTTTTGCAGCTGCACATATTACAACTGTAATAGAAATTTCCCCACTGTGGGACGAATAAAGGTTTATCTTATCTTAATATTTCTCCAGGGGAGGTGAATAGGGGGAAAAAAGGGAGTGCACAAGTGAGATTTTATCTGAAGTAGCCCTGTGGCAAGGACACCAATCGGGAGAAATTCCAATCGAGTTACAAGTTCACATTTGCACCACGACAGATGTATTTATCTTGATGTACTTGATGCATAGCCCTGTCTTGTCAAGAGGGCCCGAGGAATTAACCCACCTGTGCTTTCATAATGTGGATTGCTTATTAAGATTTTATTATAGGGCGGTTTGTGTTGATCTGTTCCAGCAGACATACAATAGTTGTGTCTTTGGTTGTGTGCATGCATAAGAGCAATGGACTGACCTAGACTCTTTCTGTCACAGAAAGCTGGCTCGTGTTAGAGAAATCAGGCAATACATTAGGGACTCCTAACAAATAGAAATACAAATATGAATATTTGTATATGAAGGTTTACATTTATTCATTTTTTTTTTAGAAAGCTATTCAGAGAGGCTAGAGGTGTGTATCAGGACTGGGATTCTGTGGGACACCACAAAGTATTTTCATTAGTGAATTTGTATTTCCATGGAAACACAGGAAAGTGGTCAGATGTGAATCTCGATGGACCACTAAAAGCTATAATGATGATACACAGCATGATGCAGTTATAGCATCCTTAGTAACAGCCTGGTCAGTGTTGCAGCAGTTGTTTATATATTACGGAAAAGAGAAAAGTTTCATAGGCGGGAACATTGAAAATATAACAATTAAGAAGAATATTAAGGATATAGTATTGTACACACCTGTAGTCGAGATCAATTAAAAAATGAAGTGATGTAGCAGAGTTTGGAGAACTGTCAGATCTAGTATTTAGAGACATATCCAGATTTGTTTTGAATTTTGAAAAAGGTTATGTGGAGCACTGAACATATATAGATATATAGATATGTTACAGCCCTGTTATCAACACTATATGGCAAAGTATTGTACATTTCATTCCCGATTTATTCCCCCTCCACAAACTTACTTCCACACTCATAGTAAGACTCGATTTTGGAGCATGGCTTTACTTATCCAGCCACAAGATCATTAGTGAGGTCTGGCACTGTTGTACTGTTGCATTCCATCTCAAAGGTGTTCAGTGTGGCTGAGGTCAGGGCTCTGTGCAGAACTCTCTTGTTCTTCCACTGTAGCCTTGACAAGTCATGTCTGCAGAATGCACTTTTTGTATAGAGGAGCATCGTCATGCTGGAACGTGTTTGGGTATTCTAAGTTCTAGTGAAAAGAAATGATTATGACAATTATGAGCTTCCTGCTTTGTGGCAACAGTTTGAGTAAGAACCGCGTATGATTGTGAATATCAGCTGTCCACAAACATTTGGCCATATAAGCGATCTATTTGTCTGACTGTCTGTTTTTTTTTTTTTTTTTATCTGTCTCTTTGCCTGTCTTTTCTTTCCATTTCTCTTTTTTTTTTTTCTTTTTTAAAATATATTTTTTTTTTTTTTTTTTTTTTTTTTTTGAGCAGACAGATGGAAATACTAGTTTCCAAGGAACAGGTTTCTTCTAGCATCAGCTGTGTCCCAGTTCCACTTTACTGCCTGTTTTTGTTTTTAGTTCTCATGAAAAAGGCTCTGGCGAAATCAATCTGGCACAGCTGCATGTCTGGAAACGCATTGCAGTGACCAGGATTGAAAAAGATGTATAAACTCGTTTGCTTCAATTTACTAACTTGAGACACTGCAGCTAACACCTAGCTGTGGCGATCATTTGTGTTGTTTACCTTGGCACATCAGGGTGTCTTGTTGACATCAGACATATTATATACAGTAAGCATGCAGATGGTCGCGTTTTGTAGAAGAATTGAGTCTGTAGTGTAGTATATAGTGTGTGTGTGTGTGTGTGTGTGTGTGTGTGTGTGTGTGTGTGTGTGTTTTATCAGGGATGGAAAGAAATTAACAGTAAGAGCTGTTCAACAGGCACTACAAAGCCGACAGACAGGGGAGGGAGATTTCACTCGCTTATATAAACACTCACATATACAGTGCCTTTCCAAAGTTTGAAGACACCTAGTCTTTTAGCATTTTTGAGACTTATAAATGTTTTTTCCTCCTTATATGTAACAAACTAGATAAAAGGCAAAAACACACAAGAATTGGACAGTGAATGACTAGAAGAAAAAGTCTGTGCTCAGATGAGTCCAAATTTGACTTTTTTGGCACTAACAGAAAAACTTATGTAAGATGGCGAACAGGAAAAATGTTAGCAGACCTGCCTTATCCTGACAGTCAAACACTGAGGTGGAAGCTTAATGGTTTGGGTTGTTTTGAAGCAGGGAAAAGAAGGTTGGAGACTTTTTCCAGGTGAAAGAAATACTGAACCCACATGGCTACCATTCCATACTTTAACACGGTGTAATTCCATCTGGAACCCACAATATAACAAGAAACATATGACCAAACTCTGTAAGCGGTGGTTCGAGAGGAATGGCCTCCCAGTCACTGCACCTAAATCCAATCGAACTGCTTTGGGATGAACTGAGGTCTGACTAAGTTCAGAAAGAAATGTCCAACTAGTGAAGAATACCTCTGGCAAGCTTTACAAGAGGCATGGCAAAGTATTTCAACTGAATGCTTAGAGAAACTAATTGCCTGGATGACCAAGAGTGTGTAAAGCTGGTATTCATGCTAAGGGATGATTTTTTTTCCTAAAAATAAAAAGTAACATCTGCACATTTATATATTTGTTTGGTCAAAGTAAATCTTCAAACTGTTAAATTACCGAGGTTTGCATAGAAACAAAAGGAGCATGTCAAAAATGATAAAAGAGTAGGCGCGTTAACATGAAACAGAACTCTTGCTGTTCTGATAATAAATCTACTCGTAATTTCTTACGAACCAAAATCTTTGTCTCCACGTTTCTTTCTGCCCCCATTTCTACGCTTTTATTCCTTGCCCTCAATAAAAGCCTGTCCAATTCCATTAGCTCTGTTTAAAGGTCACTTATCTACACTGTGGCTAGAAGGCTTTATTTGTGAGGCAGGTTAAAATAGCTTTGTATAATTACACCTGCATGTCCTCATGGATCTATCAGCCTAGACCTTTGTCTGTGTGTGTGTTCATGCAATGTGCTGATGCCACATGATAGGCTGATTGGATAATTGAATGAAGGCAGGGGTACCCATGTCCCTATTAAAGTGTGTGTGTGCATTAGCGATACTAATACTGTCTAGCATTATCTTCACATCTTCATCTTCAAGCAATATATGCGCGAACCCGAAAATATGCACACTCACAAACATAACCTTGTGATTAACTTGTTCTTCACTCAGATGTTTCCTCAAATGAGAACGGGACGAAAGGGGACAGAGATAAGCAGCTTGTACACTTGGGAAGCCAGCATGGCCTTGCTCATCACTTATTTATTTAGCTGAATTATACAGCACTCATATATTAATGATCCTGATTATTCCCCGGCCATTCAGCTGACTGCTTTTCATTTATATTCGCGCTGTAATTTATTCTGTTTGCTTGGGAGTTTTCCGAACTGCTACAATGCACAAATAGCTTTTCAAATTCATGATGGATTACGACGGGAGTGACCCTGCATCTGGGTGATGAAGGGAGAAATGCAAATCTGTTTTATTAAACAGATGTGTTATCAAAGCTCAGGAGTGTGTTAGAATAAACACGCACATGTACATGCGTGTATACTGTCTTATCTACATGCTTGTGTGTGTATGTTGAGGGGCATGTATTGAGACATTATACTGGAGTTATAAGATCAAATCTCGTTTGTTCAGACTGTTGAAATACAGACTAAATAGATAATATTTCCTTTAAAAAAGGCCAGTGCTCTTCTGCCAGCTTTGCAGTTGAGTCTGTGTGGGGGTTTTTGTGTGTGTGTGTCAAGAGAATAAAAGATATTTGACACATCGCATTGAAGATGCTGTGTGGAAACTAAGTCCAATAGGTAAAAATAACACAATTGTTATTACAGATGTTTATTTATTATCGTTCAATAATTAAATTCAATTTCTTAAAAAACTTTCTTTAAGCTTCTCCCGTTAGGGGTCGCCACAGCGGACCATCCGCATGTTTGATTTGGCACATGTTTTTACGCTGGATGCCCTTCCTAACGCAACCCTCCCCATTTATCCTGGCTTGGGACCGGCACCAAGGCTTGTGCAACCCTAATGGCTGGGGTTGGTTCCCTGACCGGGGATCGAACCCGGGCCACAGCGGTGAGAGCGCCACATCCTAACCACTAGACCACCAGGGAACCAATTTCTTAATTTCTTAAATCTTTTTCCCTATTTTTTCTATTATTTGGTTTTGGATCATTCCTGGCCAACAGTCAGCTCTCCTCCTACATGACAGCTACCAACAGCACAAAGGAGAAGGCTAATTATTCTCCCAACACACATGAAGTCAGACAACCTCAGCATTTCAAACCGCTGCTGTCACAGAGCAGGGTGCTGTGTTATAGTTGTAGTCGTGTATGAATCACTGTTTTTTTTCAGTGAACTAATTGTTCTCTTTCTCACTTACTTCCATGTACTTGACTACTTTGTCATTCACTTGAAATCCCACCCATGTAAATCATGTGCTTTTGTGGCTGAGTAGCAGCATGTTCTAGGTCTGAGTTATTGAAAGAACATTTTCAAATGTAAGTTCTTGAATGATTGGAAGAATAAAGATTTACCGATTGTGAACGAAACGCACAAGACATCTGTTCGGTTTGGATGTGTGTGGAGCCATGCTATGAAACGATTGTAGCACTTTGAAGTTTGACATTTTAGATCAGTGCACAAAGATCATTTCAATATGTAATAATTGATGATCACACAACAAACATGACAATGATACATTTTTACTGAAATGTAATTCTTTTTTTTTTCTTCAAACTCAGCAGTTAATATATGATACATAATTGCCCTGCTGCTGTCAGTCTCTGTGTCATATAATGAAGGTTCACACAGATGCTACTGCAGCTAAGGCAGAAGCTGAGTGATTGTGAGCTTGTGTATGTGTGTGTGTTTTTGGAGATATAGTCTACAGCTAACTATGACAGTAGGCTGGTGGGTTTCTGGGGGTCAGAGTTGTCCGTAAACCTGACACTTGGTACATCTATAAAACATAATTTGATAATTGTCGATCATTAATGAAATGAACGAAATAGGTGGATGAACAAGGATCTGTTGACTCACTTATGCTGGCTCAGTTCTGTATCTTTTCTATATGAAGAGAGATTGAACAGTGTATTTTAACAGTGTAACTGTATTGGTCATAGCATAATGCAATATAACTTATGGCTTTATAGTTTGTATATATTTGTATATATATATATATATATATATATATATATATATATATATACAGCCAAAAATATCGGAACTCTTGCAATTCTGTCAGAAAATGCAACCTTTGTCTCAGAAAATTGTTGCAGTTGCAAATGTTCTGGTACTCATATGTTGTTGTTTTTTTTGTTGTTGTTTGCATTGAAACAACACAAAAAACTAAGAAGAAAAGTCAAATCTGATACAATTCAACACAGATTACTGGACAAAATTATTGGCACCCTTAACTTAATATTTTGTGGCACCCCTTTTTAGAAAAAATAACTAAAATCAATCGCTTCCCGTAACCATGAATTTTTACGGGAGTTTCTTACACCTCTCTACTGGAATTTTGAACCACTCTTCTTTTGCAAACTGCTCTAGGTTATTATGATTTGAAGGATGCCTTCTCCCAACCTCTATTTTGAGATCTCTCCACAGGTGTTCTAAAGAATTTAGATCTGGACTCTTTGTTGGCCATTTCAGAACTCTCAAGCGCTTTGTTTGGAACCATTTCTGAGTGCTTTTTGAAGTGTTTCGGGTCATTGTCCTGCTGGAAGACTTATGACCTCTGGTGGAGATGCAGCTTTGGTAATCAACAGATTTCATGATACCGTTCACACTGTCAAGGCATCCAGTGCCAGAAGCACCAAAAAGCAACCGTAAAACATCTTTGAACCTCCACCATATTTCTTTTTCTGTAAGCAGTGCCATGATGTCCTTTAACAAAAAGCTCTACATTTGTGTAATCTGTCTACAGTATGTTCTCCCAGGTCTCCTACCATAGCGTCCCTTTTCATTCAGATGGCGATAGATAGTGCGAGCTGACACTGTTGTACCCTGTGTCTGCAGATCAGCTTGAATTTGTTAGGAAGTTAATCAGGGTTCTCTTCCGTCCAGCCATGGGCTGTAAACCTCTTGATGATATTGTGCACAGTAGACACAGGAACATTAAGGAGATGGAGATGGACTTGTAGCCTTGAGATTGTCCATGTTTTTCCACAATTCTTCCTCTCAAATCCACAGACAACTCTGTACACTTCTTTCTTTTCTCCATATATTGCCCACACCTGTTACTTGTAACTTCTAAATACAAATTACAGGAGCATCACATGCTTGAAAAGCAATCATTTCTTACAATTTTGACTAGGTGCCAATAATTTTGTCCAGTCCATTTTTGAGTTCTGTGTGAAATCTTATCAAGTTTGACTTTTGAAAAAAAAAAAAAAGGTTTTAAGCATATGTCTTAAGCATATGTAAAAATGTGTACATATGTAAATATGTAAAACAACAACAAGTTTTAGTACATCTGTATCATCATTATTGAACACTTTATAATATAATTTATGGACAAATCTATTTTGTGAATTTAAAGTCACTGGGACGATTACAGGGCAGCCTAACACACTTTGATGGCAGCACTACTCATTTTTTTTCCACATACATGATCTCACAGATGCTTATAATTGGCTAGCATCACTGTGATTGACAGGGGATGGAGATCATGTCTGTCCCACCCAGAGGGCATAACCTAATGGGCACAACCTTTGATTTCCATCTATCTCATGTCTGCCATTACAATACAGCTACAAGCTATGACCCTAACACCATATAAATACATTGTAACAACATGCATACAGATGAGAGCTGCCACCTCTTCATGATGTATTTATACTGTATTTATAGTTGTATTTGTACAGGGCTTTTAACAATAGGCATTTTCCCAAAGCTGCTTATATTTAAAATCTATTTACAGAATTGAGTCTGAATATACATTTTAGTATCACTGATTAGTTCCTACAATCCAGAAGTAGAACATCAGGATGGATCAGGCAGGTCCTGAGAGTAAAAGGGGACACGATGGTGAGAAGAACATTTTTTATATGAAATATTAGGTATCCTTATTGTAATATATAAGCATCATAGTGCAAGTACAGACTCCACCAAGACTACCAATGACGACATAACGGTAGATTCAGAAGAAAACACAGATATGAGCTCTGGGATTTAAGGCTAACAGCCATTAAACTGTCAACAAACCTGAGTGAACTTGTAAGACTGGGGGCGACAATAGCATACATATCCCAGTTCACCAAAACACTCTATAACCATGATCACTTCAGATCTTCTTCTTTACTAAGAAAACTCTATTAGACAAGGCTTGACTGAATAAATATGTGTTCAACCTAGACAAGCACTGAGACTGAGTCCAGAAACACTAATTTGAATTCTGTTCCATAACTGTGGGGCTTTATAAAATAGAGGTTTGCTCACTGCTGCAGTCTTCACTATTTAAGATACCAACAAATAGACTGCACCCTTTGATCTAACTGGACTTGACAGATCGTAATAGACCAAAGGTTTTCTCAGGTTGTGTGGCACGAGACCGTTCTGCACTTTATCTGTCACTAGTAGTTTTTATAACCAGTGCAGGATTTGATTGTGAACTAATGTAGAATGGCTAAGACATGGGTGATGTGGTCATAAAGGTGAATAAATAAATATCAGTGAAATTGTGCAGTGTCTGGAGGATACATGTTGTTAGCATTAGTGTTAAAATACATTCAAGGCTAAGCCACATTTAATAACACAGCCGACTTGCATGCATATTTTGCTTTAACACAACTCATTACAAACCGCAGTGCCACCTACAGGCACAATGAGGGAACAACCATGTTACCTTTTAAATACCATACATACGTTAGCTGTATATTACAGAGTGCTAAATGTAAGGGCATTAAAGTAGCACGATTGATCTGTTTTGATATTTATATTAAATAATATTAGATTTATATATATTTTTGAAAATGCAATGATGGATTGTAAGCTGCCCTTGTTATGAGACTTGTTCTGTTTACCGCATGGGTTTTATCACTAACATCTGTCATATATATTAGTGCTCATATAAAGCAGATGTGCAGCCCTCAAATGTTCCTGTGTTTCTATGAGTAATTTCTTGTTTTGTATTTACAACTATTCTAGGTACGGGTTCAGTTGGTACAAAGCGTTAAACCTCTATATAGTTTGATGCAACGGATTGTATATAATATTTTACATTCAGGAAGATCACAGAGAGGACAAGGCCAAATTATATAACCATAACGAAATCAGGACATTCCATTGTTAAATATTAGTTGACAGAGTGTACTAAAAACATATCAGAGACAGTGACACATGCCAGCAATTTTGTATTAGATGCATCAAATTGATCTTTTCCTCATAATTTGAGCATTGCCAAAAAACTCTATGTATCTGCTAGTTGTGTTGAGGAAGGGAGAAAATTTACATGGATGGACACTGCTCCCTTCTGTTAGAAAGAAGAAATGCACAGTTTATACAGAAATGAATCAGCTTAAGTAGGTACTAGATATTGTGTGAGAAATCATGTGTGTGTCTGAACAAAAGAAACATTTGCATTACATTGTTTTAATACTAGTAATAGTGAACAGCTCATATAGTGTTTGTGTTCTATGAGGACATTTGCAAACATGTTTGTTGTGTAATAGACTACACCGGCCTCCACCGCTTCCAAGTATGTTTCATGTGTCTGTTTGTGTTTTCAGCAGAAGCAGCACACAGCATGGCGGAGCGGGAATCAACCAGCAACAAACATAATCTTCACACAGGCCTGATCCTGGCCATGCTCATGCTGATGTTGGTCATAGTGGCTGTGGTGCTGGTGACTGTTTACATCTACAACCGTCCCAGTTCAGCTGCCAGCCTCTTCTTCATCGAGGTGTGTGTGTGTGTGTGTGTGTGTGTGTGTGTGTGTGTGTGTGTGTGCGTGCGTGCGTGCGTGCGTGTATTAAGAACTCAATATTTTTTATTGAGTCTACTCAACCTCTGATTAATTGTTTATAGTGTTTGTAATTTGATAATGAAAACTCACAATTAAATTCGTCAAAGTATCACACACACACGCACGCACGCTTGTAGGAGATTAAACTCCCCCAATGCTGAGTGAATCATGCAAGATCTAGCACACTTATGTACTCTCACCTTTGCTTTCATCCTCACATTTGTTTGTTTTTGTTTGTCTCCACCCCCTTTTTGTCATTAGTTTACATGTCTTTTCATTTACAGATGTTCTCACTTCCCTGTTTGATTCATTGTGTGTATATTTACCCCTGGGTCTGTTTTCTTTTTCTGTGCAAAGTAATGCGTTCAGTTTCTGTTGATTACCGGGCTGTTGAATATTTGAACTCACAACCTTCAGATCCAAAGTCCAATGCCTTAACCACTAAGCTTCTCTACACTAAGCTACTTCTCTACATCCAATGAGAGTTAGAAGGCAAACACATGGTTTCAGTACAATCCTGTGTCTGCGTTTCTCTAAAAATCATCCTACTTCAGAAATAGGCAAACCCTTGTGCAAAAAGAAAGTTAAACAAAAAAAAAAATTTTCTTAAGCGTTCTTTGATTTGGGAATTGTTAAACTTTTCTACATGGAAAATTATTTGGATGAAACTATATTTCTAGGGGTGCAAACCATTACATCGAATTTTATAACTGCATTTCTTCAACCAGTGGTATTCAAGACTTGGAAAATTAATTGGAAAACTTGTTGGGTGTTTTGTTTGTTTTGCTTGTCTATTGCAAAAAGTGCACTCATTGGCTAGAAAATGTAGCATAGAAAAGGTTTTAAAATATTAAGCTGTATCATTGGTCCAAAAATGTGCAAGAATTAAACAATGCACTCCTGAAACCTCTGGTAGAATATGGAACGTTTCAGTGGTTCAGCAGAATTGGGTGGAGTGATGAACAATTATTTTTGTTGCATTGCAAAGCTCCAGTAGAGTGATAATCATTTATTCGTCTTTAAAACCACATCACCCATGTCTATAAAACACAGAATAGTATTGGGCCACACTACCTGAGAAATACAATAGTGAACACATGGAGGAAGTGGTGTCACACTGCAAAGACCACCAAAAAGTCCATCAGGCTAGAAGTCCAGATTTGTACTCGACTGAGAATAGTTGCTCTTACACTTAAACTGGGGAAAAATTTTCAACAACTGATCAGCTGTTTGAAGCCATCAGCACTGAATGGAACACCATGGATAATGCATAAACAGTTAAAGAAATGGAAGGGAAAGCTATTCTATAACAAGCCACTTGCTCATTTCCTGACCAATGATTTGTTGTTAAGACCAGTGAACGCTTGATAATCCTGACAATACTGTGTTTATTTCAGTGGATCATGATTCATGAGCATGCTGTTGGGAGCATATCATATCAGCATTATAGCAATCTTTCTGGTTTTTGCAACCAGAGAGAATTGGACCCGAGTACTGAGACTGTTAGACTCGATGTGCCTTGAATGCTTTCTAGACAATGTGGAATTCAGTTTTCAACACAAGAACACAAATAACATGGATTAACACGTTAATTCGTTTGTTTGTTTTGTTGGATTTGTAGAGACGACCGAGCCGGTGGCCTGCTATGAAGTTCCGCCGTGGTTCTGGGTATCCCGCATACGCTGAGGTTGAGCCTGTTGGCCAGGAGAAAGAGGGCTTTATCGAGGCTGAGCAGTGCTGAGGTCTTAATCTTTGACCTTGTTCCCCCATACACTGCCCTGCTCCCTTCTCATTCACACTACACCTCCATGTAAGAACTGAAATGCCCCGCTCTCATCGATCGTCCAAACAGGAAATAAAAACAACAATGTGGATATAAAATCAAGAGCAGTAGCCGGTCGGCTGACGATTAGTAGCACAGATTCAGATCCCTAAAGATTGATGATCAAATGAGTCATGAGAAAACTGACAAATGTCTGATTCTGGATCATCATTAAAACTGTCTAAACTGTATGCTGAGCTCTAGATCTGATCTAGAAACGGCACCCGAAGCCCTGATCCCACTGGAACAGATTTGGATTCTTATTAGATGCATTATTTTTTTTTTTTCACCACAAGAGGAAACTCTTTTTGAAAACTGTTTTAAAATTCAGAGCAGTTCATCACCAGTTTATGGTTTGGAGAAATTGGTTTTGGTCTTTATATATCTTTTCAATGGATTTTAAGAGGGTTTTTTTTATTGCTTTTTATTGTTGCATTTATTCAGGTTTTATTTGATGTTTTGGAGGAATTTAGTGCGGGGTCGTGGCTTGAAAGGCAGTTATACTCATATCAAATCGTCATTTATATTTTTCTGCTACAATTGGGAAACGTTTGCTCACTAAATCCAACAGTGTTGCTTAACTTTTCCATGCCTATGACTCATACTCACTTTATTATTTTTTTGCACAAAACATTTTTTTTTTAATGTACATATTTTTTTTTATTTGTTTTCTGGGGTTACTAACGCAAAGTTACAAGACAGGCGCTTGTGGATTTTTGTATCCTGTGTGTGTCAAAATAGAGGTTGGTTTTCAGCATATAAAAAGATTTTGTTGTTTCTTTTATATCTTTTTGATAGTTTTCCAACAGTTTCATTTTTTCCCCATAGAAACTCCTCCCATCCTACTGCTAGCTCTGACTAAATCCTGTTCAATTGCTTAAACGCGGTACATGCAATAGTCATGCCAGTGTACGTGACCACATAAATGAGAATATATATTTGATATCTGTCCATATGTAATTACTCTATAAATCTATAACAGTGTTTAAATGTTATCAGCTGTGTTCTTATTATATGAATAGAGTGAGGTCTTTTTAATGGAATGAAGACTACATATAGCATTCTTTAGGTTCATCCTGCGATTCATGCATTGTCCATATAGGATCAGAGAAATAGATTTCTATTAATGTAGCATAGACACAAATAAATACTAAACTCGAATCTTTTTTTTCTTTTTTCAATCATTTCAATACTATTATGTGATTGTCATTACAATTTTAAGAAATTGGTTCTTGCTCTACAGTCATATCTATAATCACATCAATTCATTATTGTTCCTGTTGCAAATGTTTTACTGTTTTAAAGACCAAAGACCCATAATCACTGCATCACAACTACTGTTCCTTATTTTTTCCCTTCACACACGCACACGCACACGCACACACACACACACACACACACACACACACACACACACACACACATACACACACACACAAACACACATACACACACACACACACACACAGGCACACACAGGCACAGATTAAGACAAATGTCTTCTGAAACTGCATAATATACTCAGGTTCAGTTAGAAACATGATTGTGTGAATTACAAAGGAAAAGGAGGGACAAAAAATTTTTTTAACTATATGTTACAGATGCAAATCATAAACCGATGCAGATAATAGTACACCAGAACCATCACATTTAAATAAAGAAAATGATGTATGGGAATTCAAGAAAGACACGTTGGCCTTTTTTTTTTGTTGGGGGGGGGGGGGGGTGTTTACTTTTTTTCTGAATCACTGGACTGATTTTACTGATTTTCTTTGAGTGTGTGTGGGTGGCTGGGTTTGTATGTGTGTGCGTGTGCGAGTGAGTGAGTGATTTTAAAAGTGAATTAATGAATGCTTGACAGATGAGGAGAACGTTACTTTTAACAGCTCTCAAATTCTGGATTTTCCCCCCAATAACAGTTCTTTGAGAGCTGCTGGACTAGTTGATGCTGTAACTCTGTGTGCTCCTCTATAACTACTGTCATTTTGATTGCATTTTAAACTCAATAAAGTTGTTTAAACAAGGCTTGTCTTTGCTGTTTACTCTAAAAATGTGCACTCGTGGGATCTGAAGTGGGGAAAAACAGAACAAATTTCTTACATTTATCTACATATAAAGTGAATTTTCATATACATTTTAGGACATTAAATATACCCTACAACAAGACAACAATCCAAATCATTAGGCAAAAATCTACCAAAAATAGTGTGAAAAAGTACTAAAAAAGGAATTTTGATATTTTCTATAATCTTCTCAGTCATAACATCTGATATGAATAAGTTATAGCGTTATAAATGTTTATATCTTAGCTACATCTTGTAGTACAGGGGTGCCAAAAGTCCTATAGTGTAAATAAACACTTTTAAACAAAATGTCTTCCAAAATGCTTTTTACCTAGTATTTGATATTTCTTATAGGTAGCCTTTAAAATGCCTTTTGACAAAAGAGAAAAGAAACTCAACTTGATCTCGTGGCTGCACCAGGAAGTAGTGTGACATGCTTGGGAGGGACGTTAACAAAAAACATTGCAAACACATGAAACTGTTGCCATATTAACAAATTCGGAAAGACTAGAAGTGCTGAGCACCAACCATGAACTGGACATCAATAAGGTGAAGCTGATGAAGGTACAAATCAACATGATGCTGGTATCTATAGTTGTATATAGAGACTTTTGGGACACCTGTTGTTATTAGAATAGCTAATAACAATTATATGATATAATTTAATTTCTTATGGCAACGAGTCAATATTCACCAATACCATGGAATCTGCTTTTATATATGATTTTATTTAGCAGCCTCTGGACCATTAATAGAGAAGAATTGAGTGTATCAGAATT
>JAAIIK010000189.1:244668-258585 GCA_014706435.1 Silurus glanis | reverse complement strand
TCAAGATATTTTTTTTTTTGCAATTTTTTCAAACTTTAATCAATTTATGATTGTTGCCTTGAATTATTATAATTTTTGGCTTTTAAACAAATATATGGATTCAAATGAACGGATTGTTACTACAAGTTTTTAATTAGTCTTCGTTACTGTGTATCTCTATTTGCTGGTAACCAAAATCACTATGTGATTTATGGCCCAGAGTTTTATTTTCTCACTCACATATTATGTAATCTTCAGTGAGTTTGTGTTTTCACTCTTTTACTTCAGTTAAAAGTTCAAGATAGACTTGTTAATTATCATGAAAACATTTTTATAAATGCATAATTCTTATTGAGGAAAAAATGGAAATTTTATATATTGTGTGCCTCCAACTTTGTTGTAACTGTTTGAGGAAGAATCGCATATAGCGAAAAAAAAAGTCAGGTGTCCCAATACTTTTGTACCTGTAGTGAATGTTCTAAATAAAAATATAATGTGGGTTAAGCTGCGAAAATGTCTTACTTTTGAGAATTACATCTTCAGGGTTTGAGTTGAAATACATATATTTGGTTTGTAAAAGAATTCATATGAAACAAGGAATTTGCACATTACACATCCCAGTCATAACAGCACACATAAATTACCTTACATCATTCATTCTTTGGTCATACAGTGTTCGGCAGACACAAAAGGATTTTTGTACCAGGTTAATATATACATAACTATTATACATTTCCTACCCAGAGAAGGAATCTGGTACTCCAGGTATAGAACATGAGCTAAGTCAGAAATCTGACTTCTGCTTATCTTATTACAGACTACCCATAAATGAAATAAAGAGGGTTACATAACTCCTGTGATCTTCCAACCATGACCTGTCAACTCTAGCAAGTCCATTCTTCAACAATTTCAAACAGAGTTACAATGCACTCCAGGATAGCATTATATAAAACAAAAAATGATGACTTCAAAGAAAATCTAAGCTTCTTCCAGATAGGATTCAGTTATAAATAATCACAATCCTGCATTCAACAATTCCTTCTAGAGCCAAATCCTGCTCTGTCTTTTTGGAAATACTAAATTAGATTTTGTTACACTATTCCACAAAACTCTATATATTAGAATAGCACCTTTATAGATTACGGTCCTTGGGCATTAAATTCAGGTTCAGCTCAGGTTTCATTAGATTAAATAATCTCTGCAATAGTTTACAAGTACATGCTCTATTAGCACTTATTTCTATTAGCTTGTAGTCACTTTACAATTAAAACAATTATATATGCAAACTGGAGTCAGTCTATCTCTCCAAGCACTTTACCAAGGCTGAGGTCAAACTAACAAGTCAGTAATCATTATTTTCTTTACAACTAATTTTTCCCAGATGGAGCTTTTGGAAAATGGGACACCAAGCTGCGGCATCCTTTTTACCAATTCCTTGCCATCTGTGATTTTTCAGAGCACGGGGTGGGGGAAGTGGTAGCTCAGTGGTTAAAACTCTGGGTTACTCATCAGAAGGTTGAGGGTTCAAGCCCTGGTGATTGCTAAGCTGACTATTTTGGGCTCTTCAGCAAGGCCCTTAACCCTCTGTGCTCCCAGGGCTCTGACCCCAGCTTCCTAACATTTCTGAGATATGTGAGGAAAGAATTTCACAGTGGTGCATGTGCCAAGTTTTTCATAAAAAGAAAGTCAGACTTTATACTAGTTAGCCATTAAATGCGGACAATTTGTGTCAATAATGCAAATCCAGCATAAAATTCATTAAATGTACTTCTTTCTAGAATTCTCACGTCTTACAAGTTCAAAGGTTTCATTTGTTTATTTCTACAGCAGAGTAATAAGATCAGTCCAGACTTCTCTCACAGGTTAAAGATTATCAAACCTAAAAAAAGACAGGGGACACCTTAGATGGGATGTCAAACAATCACAGGGCACAATTGCACACCATTTATAGACTAAACGCCACTCAACCCACAATGCATGTGTTTGGACTGGAGAAAGAAAACTGGAGTTCCTGGAGGAAACAATCCCAAATCACATCAAGTGGCTTTTATTGTCACTTCATCTATATACAGTTTAGTGCAGTACACAGTGGATTAAAACATTGTTGCTCCAGGACCAAGGTGCTATATAAAACTTACGCAAACGTACATACATTTATAAGAGATGACACACAACTAAGACATAAGCAAACCTACACACAAAACTACATGTGGGCAAATGTGTGCAAAGAAAAGCAGATAGAGAGAAGGCAAACTACAAACACAGGGTCTGGCATTGAGCTGTGAGGAAAACATACTCAGAACCAAGCCGCCAAACATCTTTATTTATATATTTTTTATAATTTTGTAGTCGTTATTGCTGAATGGGACATGCTAATAATTGTGCTGGGTTTTAATATTAATTATGGAGAATATCCGGAAGAGGAAGACAAAGGGGGGTGGGAAAATGTTTTTTTTATTTATTTATTTTTTTTTACTTTCAACCTATTTGAGGGTTTTGCTGTGTTTGCCAAACTATTTCCAAAAGAACGGTCCATAGCTTAAAAAATTCAATTGCACTCATGTGTAAAAGGCTTTTTGTGAAATTGTTGAACCACTCTTTTTTGTCTGTGAACTATTGAACTCTCTCTCTCTCTCTCTCTCTCTGCAACCACACAAATCCAAAGACAAAAGCAATTTAATAAAGACAAGCAAGTACACTATATAAACAAAATTTCATGGACGCCTGACTATAGGATTCCCACATGCTTTTTGTACATTTGCTGTTATAAAAACCTCCACTCTTCTGGGAAGATGTTCCAGTAGATTTTGGAGCAAGGTTGTGCAGATTTGTGCATATTTGGCCACAAGAGCATTAGTCAGGTACTAATGTAGGGTGGCTAACACATCTCTGGTTTTCCCTGTCTTGTTCTTTTGACCAAATAAGCAATAAGTTTAACTCATGATTTGAGAACATATGTGCAATAATATGTGCTGTATGTTTCTTGTCTGACATCAACTAGTACAAGAATTGTATATCACATCAATGATCTATACTATTAAATTTAAGTTTGGGCATGATATAATCTAACAGTGTTCAATAAGGTTAAGGAGCACAGAGCTCTATAGCATGCCACAAAAGATCTTTTACTCAAACCCATGTAAACCCTATATTCATTGAGCTCGCTTTGTGCTCAGGGGCGTTGTCATGCCCCAAAGGTTTGGGTCTCTTGGTTCATGTGAAGGGAAAATTAAATGCTACCGCATCCAATGACATTTCATATAATTGTGTGCCTTTAATCTTTGTAGTAACAGACTGATGAAGAACCACATATCTCTGGAAAATTTGGTGTCCCATACTTTTGTCTTTATAATGTACAGTGGGGTTCATGAAGTTCAAACACAATGTACTTGAGTTAAAGTATTGGTACAAAAAAATAAGTAAACTACAAAAGTACAAAAGTAAATGCTCCCCTTTACTTGAGTAAAAGTACAAAAGTGTTTGCCTTCAGATGCACTTAAGTATCCAAAGTACTATGATTTAGTATTACTATATTGCCTTATTACCATTTTTGTCACAAGACTCTTGCGTAATCAACTCAGTTTATGTGAAAAGACTTTAATGTTACTCTCAGGACAACGATCTATTAATAGAATAATATTAATGAGTCAAACACTGATTGATATTAAAATTATAATGAGGCCAAAACCTTCTTTTCAATGATTTCAAATCTTCTTCTTCTTCTTCTTTCGGCTGCTCCCATTAGGGGTCACCACAGCGGATCATCAGACTCCATACCCCCCTGTCCTTTACATCCGCCTCTTTCAAACCAACTACCTGCATGTCTTCCCTCACCACATCCATAAACCTCCTCCTTGGTCTTCCTCTTTTCCTCCTTCCTGGTGGCTCCATCCTCAGCATTCTCCTACCGATATACCCCATGTCCCTCCTCTGCAAATGTCCAAACCATCTCAATCTCACCTCCCTCATCTTGTCTCCAAAACGTCCTACATGCACGGTCCCTCTAAAAAACTAATTTCTAATCCTGTCCATCCTCGTCCCTCCCAACGAAAACCTCAACATCTTCAGCTCTGCTACCTCCAGCTCCACCTCCTGTCTTTTATTCAATGCTACTGCCTCTAAACCATACAACATCGCAGGTCTCACCACAGTCCTATAAACTTTCCCTTTCACTCTCGCAGATCCCCTTCTATCACAAATCACTCCTGCTATCACTCTTCTCCACCCACTCCACCCTGCCTTCACTCTTTTCTTCACTTCTCTAACACACTCTTCATTACTTTGCACTGTTGATCCCAGGTACCTGAACTCCTCCACCTTCTCCACCTCTATTCCCTGCAATCGCACCACTCCACTGCCCTCCCTCTCATTCACACACATGTACTCTGTCTTACTCCTACTGACTTTCATTCCCCTTCTCTCCAGCGTGTACCTCCACCTCTCCAGGCTCTTCTCAACCTGCTCCCTACTCTCACTACAAATCACAATATTATCCACAAACATCATTGTCCACGGAGTCTCCTGTCTGACCTCGTCCGTCAAACTGTCCATCACCAATGCAAACAGGAAAGGGCTCAGAGTCGATCCTTGATGCAGTCCCACCTCCACTTTAAACCAGTCTGTTGTTCCTACTGCACACTTCACTGCTGTCACACTGTCCTCATACATGTCCTGCACCACCCTCACATACTTCTCTGACACACCAGACTTCCTCATACAATACCACAACTCCTCTCTCGGCTTCTGACCTTCTCTATACTTCTCCATCAACATTCTCAAAGCAAATAATGCGTCTGTGGTGCTCTTCCTCGGCATGAAATCATACTGTTGCTTACAGATGGTCACCTCTTCTCTCAGCCTGGCTTCCACTACTCTTTCCCATAACTTCATGGTGTGACTGATCAACTTTATTTCCCTGTAGTTCAGGGGTGTCAAACTCAATTGCACAGGGGGCCAAAACTCAAAGCACACTTTAGGTTGTGGGCCGAACAGGATAAACACACTAAAACTAAATGTTTTTTTAACATAAATATGAATAAAAAAAGACAGGAAAATTATTCCAGAATAAATCAACTTAAACTTTAAATAACTTATCCTGTTAAAAATTGTACAAGTTAGTAATATGAACATGCTGCGAAAAAAAACCCTGAAATCATATTTCTTTGCTCTTATGCTATTAAAAAATATATAAACTTAAACTTCAAATAACTTAAAATATTTTGCTCTCCATAAAAATATCTCCTGTCAAACACAACACGTCGCACACTTTCATCATGCAGCTCTTCAGAAACTCTCCCTTGGTAAATGGCTGGGCTGATTTGGCTCTGATTTCTCCTCTGCCACAATAAAACTTGCTTTCACAGCAGCTTCACTTTGTGATTTTGCTCTGGTGAAAAACATCTGCTAAAATGTCAGATTTCTAATTTCTGTATCTTCTGCTCTGCATTCAGTTTTTTCAGCTTATCCTGATGTTTTGTCTTAGATTAAATTCCTTAATTACAGACACAGGGGTTTACCGGCAATGTCAGTAAACATATACTCAGCCTTCCGTTGGTTTTGAAAAGCTCTGTTTTCAGATTTTCTCTTTGCCATTGTGAGGGGCTAGCTTCGCAATAACTTTACAATAGGGTTGTATACAGCTACAGAAGCTTGACTTGATTGACGCTGGAATGTTTCCAGGTAGCCTAGCGTTGGCAAGACAGCTGAAGCGCTGCATTATGGGATCTGTAGTTTGTAATAATAATAGATCTATATAAATTGATCTTGCGGGCCGGATTAAATTTGTACGTCGGCCAGATGTGGCCTGCGGGCCTTGAGTTTGACACATATGCTGTAGTTACTGCAGGTCTGCACATCTCCCTTATTCTTAAAGATCGTTACCAGCACACTCCTTCTCCATTACTCAGGCATCCTCTCACCTTCCAAAATCTTGTTGAACAATCTAGTTCAACTCCACTGTATCTCTCCTAAACATCTCCATACTTCTACCGGTATGTCATATGGTCCAACCGACTTTCCACTCTTTTCCACTCTTAATCGCTGCTCTCACTTCCTCCTTACTAATCATAGCCACTTCCTGCTTCACCACCTCCACACCATCCAACCTTCTCTCTCTCTGATTTTCCTCATTCATCAGCTGCTCAAAATACTCTCTCCATCTTCTCAACACACTCTCCTCACTAGTCAACACATTTCCATCTCCATCCTTTATTGCTCTAACTTGCAGCACATCCTTCCCAGCTCGGTCCCTCTGCCTGGCCAATCGGTATAAATCCTTTTCTCCTTCCTTAGTGCCCAATTTCACATACAGCTCCTCGTATGCCTTTTCCTTTGTTTTTGTCACATCTCTCTTTACCTGCTGCCACATCTCCTTGTACTTCCTGCCTACTTTTCTCAACACTTTGTCGATACCAATTCTTTTTTGCCAACCTCCTTATGCTCTCCTGCACTTTCTCATTCCACCACCACGTCCCTTTTTCTTCCTTTCTATTTCCAGATGTCACACCAAGAACATTTCTAGCTGTCTCCCTCATCACTTCTGCAGTAGTTGCCCAATCATCTAGGACCTCTTCACCACCACCAAGCCCCTGTCTGACATTTTTCCTGAATCTAATACTACAGTCTTCCTTCTTCAGTTTCCATCTTATTCTTCTTTCAGTCCTTGCTCTCCTCCTCTTCTTCTTCGCCTCCAAAACCATCCTACAGACCACCATCCGATGCTTTTTAGCTACACTGTCCCCCGCCAACACCTTACAGTCTCCAATCTCCTTCAGGTTGCATCTCCTACATAGAACATAGTCCACCTGTGTGCACCTTCCTCCACTCTTATAGGTCACCCTATGATCCTCCTTCTTCTTAAAATACGTATTCACCACTGCCATTTCCATCCTTTTAGCAAAATCTATCAACATCTGCACTTCTACATTCCTCTCCTTGAGGCCATACCTACCCATCACCTCCTCATCATCTCTGTTCCCTTCACCTACATGCCCATTAAAGTCTGCCCCAATCACCAATCGTTCATTCCTAGGTACACCTTTTACCACTCCATCTACTCCATCCCCAGAATGTTTCCTTCTCCTCCATCTCACAACCGACTTGTGGAGCTACCCTTCAACTTCCAGCTTCACGTTCATCACCCTATCAAAAACTCTCTTCACCTCCACTACACTCTTACTGTACTCTTCCTTCAGAATCACCCCTACACCATTTCTCTTTCCATCCACACCATGATAGAACAGTTTAAACCCACCTCCAATGTTCCTGGTCTTACTTCCTTTCCACTTGGTCTCCTGAACACACAACATATCTACCTTTCTCCCCTCCATCATATCAGCTAATGCTCTCCCTTTACCAGTTATAGTACCAATATTTAAAGTACCAACCCGAACCTCCACTCTCCTACACTTCTCCTTTTCCTGCCGTCTCTGTAGACGTCTTCCTCCTCTCCTTCTCCTCCTTCGGCCAACAGTAGCCCAATTTCCACGAGTACCCTGTTGGCTAACAATACCTGTGGCAGTCGTTGGTAACCCGGGCCTCGACCGATCCAGTATGAATATCTCTTTCGTGATCCGCATTTTTTATTTGGCACATGTTTTACGCTGGATGCCCTTCCTAACGCAACCCTCACCATTTATCCGGGCTTGGGACCGGCACTAAGAGTGCACTGGCTTGTGCAACTCTAATGGCTGGGTTTTTCAACGACTATAAATAAATCGTGCAAATAAGGCCACGGGTGTTGTGGCAAGTCAGAATCATCATTTATTGCTCTTAAAATGTTCTGCTTGAACTGACACTGAACTGTATGTTCATGTTAAGCAAGAGCCCTCGCTCTGTCCTGATTGGTGGATTGCTGCATGCTTGACCAGTTAAATTTTTATAAACACATAAATAAAAAAGGCACGAATGATATCGCAAAATGTAGTTGAGGAAAAAGTACGATATTTGACTTTGAAATGTAGTGTTAAAGTCAAAGTCTAAAGTAAAAGTCAAAGTTAAAATCTCCCCAAATGGAAATACTTCAGTAAAGTACAGATACACGAAAAGGCTCCTTATCTACAGTAAAGAATTACATTTACTTCGTTACTGTCCACCACTGATAGATTAGATGTAAATATGTAAAAATTTATATTGAAAAATTCAAGGTTCAAGGTTTTTATTCGTCAACGCCACTATATGTGTAGACATACAGAGGAATCAAAATACCGTTTACCTTCTCTCTCTCAAGTGTTTACATTGCCAATGCAGTATAGAGAGTTTGTGAAGGCAGTCAGTGCAATATCAGCAGTCCAGTGCAATATAGACATAGAAAATATAGAAATCATATTTAATAATGACAATCAAAACAAGGGCAGAAATAATAAAATAAACTTTGAACAGAATGATAAAGGGAACTATGGAACCCTTTTAGGAAGTTCCAAGAACTTTTGGAAAGAGTTCCTCGAGGTCTTCTCCGGTGGTGATGACGTAACGGCTGCGAGCTCCGTCGTCTTCTCTGATTGGTTGAACGCGACTAGCGAATTACTTTTAGCCCTGTTTAATGTTAGCTAGCGACAGGCACTTCATTTGCGTTTGACAGCCGGTAGAGGAGACGCCGCAGAAATATTTAAAGAACAAATATCTTTATTTCTTTTCATGTATCCGAATGGCTGAAACCTCAGAGACAGGTAAATATCTAACTAATCCGTTAACTTTGTCCGCTATTTTCAGCGGGGTAGTTTGTTGTGATGCTAACAGTGAGGCGCTTAGCTTGCTAATAGTGTATGTAGCTAGCAGGTTAGCCGGCTACTCTGTCTGGACGTGTAGGTCTCGCGTGTTAGCTGCTTACCCCCTGTCACACCAAACTAGCTCCCACACATAAACAACTAAAATAAATTTAATTAGCTGGTTGGTTATTTAGTGTGTTAGCTAACTTATTCCCTGTCCGGCGTACAGCAGGGTTTGTGTTAGATCTGATGCTGACACACACTCAGTGTGAATCGGATGAATAAAAGTTTAGTAATTGTTTTAATGAGGTAGATATAATACATTCTGGCTTGTTGTAGTGTGTAAAAGGAGCAGCCTGTTGTGTAAATTATTTAGGCTTTACCCTGACCAGTGTACTTTAGCCACAAGCAACAATCTAACTGATTAACCTTTAAGGGGAAGGTAGCTCCCGAGGTCCCGAGATGACGTCATGTTTATTTGCAGATTCATTCTGACATCATGATCTTTTATGATCATGAATCGCTTACATTCATAAAGTTGGAAGAATATCATGAAAACACTGAAGTTTATCAGAACTGTAAAAAATATATATTTATTATATTATATATACAATATAATATATGCATATGCATTAGGGCTGTCAAAATGAATGTGCTAAATTTTAACGACACTAATTTTATTAACATGCAATTAATGCAGCTTTCTGGTTGACCATTTTTATTAAGAAATCTAAATAAATATATGAGGCGAAATTAAAGCCTTTAACACAATACACATTTATTCAAGATGTGCTTCATTTAACCAAAAAAAAAAAAAACAACCAACAAACAATTATTTTAAATCACAAAACTTTTGTTTTACTGCTGTGCCAAGACCAAAATGTGCCCAAAATCCAGCAATTAAAATTGTCCATGTGGAAACATAGCAAAGGTGCTGTTTGGTGTCTCGATGATTTACCTAATAAAAAAAAAACATAATTACATTTAAACGTGCTCTATGTTGAGTGTGGTTTCACTAATAATACACATACATTTGAATAAAGCATCCATATTTGTCCATGCCCATTTTGATTAGAGTATTAAAACTTTTTTTAAATTATAAATTTAAGGAATATTTAGAACAGATGATGTGCAATTAAGTTGCGATTAATCACGAGTTAACTCATGACAATCATGTGATTAAATATTTTTTAGATAGATAGATAGATAGATAGATAGATAGATAGATAGATATAATTAATATAATAGTGTATTGCATAATTTGATTTATTCTGTTTTATTTGTGTATATATATAAATATAATATAATATAATCTCTCTCTTTCTCTCTCTCTCTCTCTCTCTCTCTCTCTCTCTCTCTCTCTCTCTCTCCTTTGGTTGTGATGAGCCAAATTTGAGATTTTTTTGATGTCTTCGGTATTGATGTTCAATGTTAAACACTGAAGGAGAAGGTGTGTCTAAGAATTTAGACTAGTACTTTACATATTTTAAAATCATCTTTGGTCATGGATCCCCAAATCATTTACATAATATTAGAGTTTATGTCAAGAATGTAGACTGTAAGTAGTAGACAGTAGGCTATGGCTATAATAAATCTTTTATAAATGTAAATATATACAGCTAAAAAGATCACTGAGGAACAAAGTGAATTAGTAGTGATTGAACAATAGCAGTCATTTTATGCTTCTTATGAACAGTGGTGATCATTGATTATTCAGTGTGAAACTGATCATCAGCAACATTATATGGAAATATTGTTTAATGCTAGAATCTGTTATAAACCATTTGAATTGACAGTTAGTGAATTATATGATTGGCAACTATAATGATTATTATTCCCAATTGTTACCAGGCAAAGATAATCCTGATTATGCATCCACGAGGCCCAGCCAGTCAGCGTCTCGAAGGGGTCATCCACGGTCAGGCCACAATCGAAAACGTGGAGGTCAAGGTAGAGCGCATGCAAGTTCAGGACATTTAAATCAAGCAACATATCCAGAAGAGCAGAATGATTTCTATGACCATGCAGCTGCAGACACACCACACAACAACTCATCTACCAGATGTGAAACAAGGGGAGGGAGGGGAAGAGGGAGAGGAGGGAGGGGAGGTCGTGGTAATGGTGAGCGTTGGTCCCATGGTCCAAGATGGCCAAGAACTAAAGGTGATAATGGCTCCACAGTCCAGGATAATGGCTCATATGTTGGCCAGCAACCAATGACCTCACCTGCGTACAGATCCACAGATGGGGAGGATCAGCAAAAAAACCCTGAAGAACCCTACATGGGCAAGTTCCAACATGAACCCAGAGAAACCTGGCCACCAATGCCCAGGAGAGGCAGAGATGCAAGAAAGCCATTACCCAGACATAAAGAGGGCAATCAGGACAATCCTGCAGCAGAGGTAGATTATATAGCCAGTGTAGTGCCCACTGAACTAGAACATGGGCACAGGAACAACAGAGGATTTAGAGCAGGAGGAGGAGGGGAAAGACAAGGTTACCCAAGGAAGAAGGGGCCTGCCTCGCATGCTAGCAACCAAGGGAACTGGAGAGAGAGAGATCCACCACAAGTGGATATGGACGAGGAGAAACCAAGAGAAGACAAGGCCAGAGGAAGCAAAGAGGAGCCTAACCGGAGAGGTGGAGCAAGTGGAAAAGACCAGTGGAGGAAACCCCAATTTCAAGAGCAAGGACAAAAGAGAGGAGGGCATACTGAGAGGAGGACTGGGCCAGTGAAACGTGTAGAGCCACCCAAGAACAAAGAGACCCAAACTGGTGAAGTATTAAATTTGTTTATTTTACACATTCTGAGCACTTTTGTCCTCTCAAAAAAAGTCTTGCTGCCAATCCTGAGAATTATTTGTTGCTGTGGCAGTGGAATCTAGATTAAACTGTACTTGTATAGGTGGGCTTATTCATATTTCCTGTATTGTTACTTTTCATTTAATTTTATTTTGCTAAATAACGATCAATTCTCATCTGTAAATCGTTCCTTTGTAGAACACTTGTGTGCAAGATGAATCTATACAGGGCTGAATAGCGATCTTTTTTTTTTTTTTTTCCTTCGGTCATAACTATTATAATATCAGAATATTTGGTGTATGTGTATTCAGGGTGCCTCATTGAGCAACTGACCGAAGAGAAGTACGAGTGCATGGTGTGCTGTGATGTGATTCGTGTCATGGCTCCCGTTTGGAGCTGTCAGAGCTGCTTCCACGTCTTCCACCTGAACTGCATCAAGAAGTGGGCTCGTTCCCCTGCCTCACAGGCAGACGGTACAGTATTCGCATACAGGGGGGGGGAAAGCGTCTTTAGCTATGATCAAATATTTGTCTACCACTGATAATTAACATGCTGTAAAACAAAATGTTTGTTTTACAGAGACTGGCAAAGGCTGGCGTTGTCCTGCTTGCCAAAATGTGGCGTTAAAATTCCCAACATCTTACATCTGTTTCTGTGGTAGGAAGCGGCTTCTATAACCGTCTCTATATTTTGGGTGTTTAAGCATCATCTTTAAGGCGTACCCATCGTTTCCTGTCGCTGTTTGACTTGTCAGGGAAGGTGACCAATCCGGAGTATCAGCACAGAGAGATTCCACACAGCTGTGGTGAAGTATGTGGGAAGAAGAGGAGTAGTGGAGACTGCAATCACCGCTGCAACATGTAACTTTTATATTTACTTCCAACTTAAACCTAAACAGCAGATTATCCGATAATTCACTGAAGCCCACTTAAAGTCATGAACTCAAATCAGTGCTGCATTAATAAGTTTCTACATGAAGCAGGAGTATAATATAGGGTTACTTGAAACTGTAATCCTGCTGATGAGTAATCCGAGTTTCCTTCTGTGCAGTTTATGCCACCCAGGCCCTTGTCCACAGTGTCCAGCATTTACGACCAAATCTTGTGTTTGTGGAAGAATCAGGTAATACATGTCAAGCAATCTGTCACCGAACAATCATATACGTCGTACCTCCTCTGAGTGTTTTTCTGTGTGTGTAGTAAGCAAGTGCGCTGCAGTCAGACAGGAGCTTTGTCCTGTGACCAGGAATGTGGCTCTCAGTTAAACTGCAAGAAGCACCACTGTACACAGATTTGTCACCAGGGCCTTTGTCAGCCCTGCCAGCTCCAGGTACAGCAGGGTAAGTGTACTTCCTCATCCAAGATGTTATAAGGTTGGAATTACTTGTGAATTCCATACACTTTATTTGCTCCAGATTGGAAATACACTTAGCACAGAATTGTTCTTCCTCTTTGCTGAAAAGAGGTTCTCACGAGACAAGCATTTCTGTGGGTATTTGTGCTCATTCTTCCGAAGAGCTTTAGTGAGGTTGGGTTAAGAGACCTGGGGTGCAGCCAGTATTTGATCATTCTCCAAGGTGTTCATTTGGGTCAGTGTAAGGGTTTGTGCAGACCACTTGAGTTTTGCTACTCCAACTATAGAAAAACATGTCCTAAGGAAACATGCTTTGGGTAGAAAGGCATCATGATGCTGGGATATGATTTTTGCTGCAACATACAATTCTGCACAATAGTAGTCTTACAATTTTGTGGCTTCGTGTCTTAGACGTTTTATGATCAGGTGTCTACAAACCTCTTTTTCCACATTTTTTTTACATTATGAAACAAACCACTGAATCTTCAATTCATTTCTAAAACTAGCACCAGCATATGTTTGTCATAGTTCATGTGCTGCTGAAGCCATTCTTGTTTTCTCTGTGTGTTATGTAGTGTGTTACTGCGGGGCGATGCAAAGGGAGGAGGCATGTGGTACCGAATCGGCTAGCTTTGACGGATTTGGATATTTCTCCTGCAACAAGCCATGTGGCAAGTCAGTTTCCATTTTTGTTAATGTGTTCCTCTTTTGCTTTTAATATATACAATTAAAGATCTGTGAGAAGATAAAGTGAATTTTGAAAGTAGCTGTTTTGAGAAAGAAAGCATGTAAAGATAACTTTTTTTTTTCCAGGATTCTGGAATGCCAAGCCCACCACTGCCAGCAGGTGTGCCACCCAGGCAGGTGCCAGCCATGTCCTCGCTTGCCCATTCTGGTGTGTCGCTGCCCCTGTGGACAGACAGCCATAGCCAAACTCCTGGAGCTGGGCTATCCAGAGAGACGGTGTTGCACTGACCCTATTCCATCTTGTGGAAAGATTTGCAGCAACCCCCTGCCTTGTGGTGACATTGGTGTGTGTGTGTGTGTGTGTGTGTGTGTGTGTGTGTGTGTGTGTGTG
>JAAIIK010000189.1:228897-244658 GCA_014706435.1 Silurus glanis | reverse complement strand
TGTGTGTGTGTGTGTGTGTGTGTGTGTGTGTGTGTGTGTGTGTGTGTTAAACTCGTAAAACATACACAACAATGCCAGGGGTATAAAAACAAAAAATAGTTAGCTAGGAAGTGGCTATAAAAAAATCTTTAGGATCCTTAATGGATTTTTTAGCATCTTATGTATTTAAGAGTTTCTCTTTCAAAATATTTTTTCTTAATATTCCGCATATCGAGGGCGTGAATGAATAAAAGGTGGAAGGAATGAAGACATTTGTTAAAGTATTCTGAAATAAGTGGAACAGTAGAGCATATCTTTTAGAAAATTAAAAATTAAATGTAAAACACAAATGGGGTCTAACAAATGTAAACAAATTTAATTTTTTCATTTATTTAATAAAAAAATAAAATAAAATGCACAAATGTTACTACTAATAATAAACTCCTTCCCCCAACTATAAATCATATTTTCAGATCATTGTAATTATTAGTAGTATTTAATGAATTATATATAAAATGAGTTTGTTCGTTTCAAAACATTATCTATGCAAGAGAAATATCGTATCGACGAGATGCTGGATACAACAGTCATTGTTCTCATTTATTAGTTTTCAATTGTAGTTGGAAATTCTTTTTTCTTTTCTTTTCTTCCTTGTCTCCTTTTAACCCGAACCCTTACAGACACTATTCATCTGTGTGATAAACTTTGCCATGAAGACAAATGTGGTCCGTGTTCTCTCACCTCCACCATTAAGTGCAAATGTGGCATTAAAACCAAGGTTAGTCTTTCAGCTAATGGCTAAATGCATTTTAATGTACTTACTAGAGCTAGAAATTCTATAATTCTGGCATATTTTCCCTTTTGCAGGAGGTATCATGTGCTTTGATCCACAGTGAAGGTGAGGATTGAAAGTGTTTCTGGTATAATCATGCAGTCAGTCTATAAAATGAACATTTAGTCAATTTACTCAATGATCCTAAAATATGAATGTTTCCTCCGTCACTAGACGAGTTGCTGTTTACCTGTGAGAGACGTTGCAACAAGAAGCGCTCGTGTGGCAGACACAAGTGTGGAGAGATATGTTGTGTGGTAGGTAACTTCTGAAACAGTTCAATTTGACAACATTTAACAGCAGCAGATTCATTCTTTTCTTTTTTTTTTTTCTTCAAATCAGGACACTGAGCATAAATGCACAATTATTTGTGGCTACAAGCTCAATTGTGGCCTCCACCGGTGTCAGGAGGTGTGTCACAGAGGAAACTGCCAGCCCTGCTGGCAAACCAGTGAGTCCTTACTGATACACGTTCTATAAGCAATTTCCTCCCTGTTCAAACATGAAGCTATTTTGGGTACAAGAAAAGGCAGCCATGATATTTGCTTACTTTGTATAGGTTTTGATGAGCTGGCCTGCTACTGTGGTGAAACTGTGATGTTCCCACCCATCCCCTGTGGTACCAAACCTCCAGAGTGCAAAAACCCCTGCACACGCCAGCATGACTGTGATCACCCAGGTACCCTTGTCACACTGACTGCTGTTCAGTGATCAAACATTATTGGAGGGCTCACACATTCAGTCTTTTGTTTTGCTGAATGTATTATTTAAAGATGAAGGAAATGCACTATATGGACAAAAGTATTAAGACACCTGACCTTTCGTGCCATATTTGGTTCTTCTCCAAACTGTTACCACAAAGCCGGAGGCACACAATTGTATAGGATGTTTGGATGCGGTATAATACAATTTTGCGCTCACTTGAACTTGGAAACCCAAACCAGTTTTAGCATGTGATGCACAAAGCAAACTCCATTAAGATATGGTTTACATGGTTTGGAGAGGAAGATCTTGAGTGGCCTGCTATAGAGCTCTGATCTCATCCCTAAACACCTTTGGGATTAATTAAAACACTGACTGCACTCCAGGCCTCCTCACCTACAACAGTACCGGACTTTACATACACCCTTGTGGCTGAGGAACACAAATGTCCACAAACACACTACAAAATCTAATTAAACATCATCTCAGAAGAGTGGAGGGACATTATAAGAGCAAATTGGGACAAAATTTGGAATGTGATGCTCAAAACGTACTAATGACCAGGTGTCCGCAAACATTTGGCAATATATTCTTAAAGAGTACGCTTTTCTTGATTGACCTTTTTTTCAATGATGTCATGTTCGAAACAAAACATAGAAATCAGCAACTCTCAGGCAAAAAATTCAAAGTACCCACACAATGAAGTTACGCTGATTTATGGCAAGGGCTCAACTAGTCAATTTCCTTAGACAAAAAACGTTATGTTGTTCAAGAACGACCGTGTTAGCATGAATTGTAGGATTTTGCAATCCAGTCTTTTGAGTATTCTAACAAGGTGAAGAGGATTTTGAGCAGAGTGTACAAATGAGCACTGGAAAGACCTTACATAGAAGAATTGAGAACAAATGTCTATTCTTTTCTTTTGCCACCTGATTGTTCATGTATCCACTTAAATTCTTTTCTACAGTTATGCACTCCTGTCACAGCGAGGAGAAATGCCCTCCCTGTACCTACCTCACCAAGAAGTGGTGCATGGGCAACCATGAGGTAGCACAGAATTCTAATTATGCATGCTAAAATGACAAAGCAGTTCAATGCACAATACAGCCAGCTCCAAGATGTCTGTCCAAGACACAATACAATACTTTTAGTCTCATCACTATGACTAGCATTTTTAAATGCTCTATAGTGGCTTTTTTTTATTATTATATTTTTAACAAAGCAAAAAGAAGACTTATCAGTCATTTTTCTTCATCTCTTTTTTCTGCTCTGTTGTTTCCTCTCCAGCAAAGAAGTAATATCCCATGTCACCTCCAGGAGATCTCATGTGGTCTGGTCTGTAATAAATTGTTGTCCTGTGGCTTTCACCACTGCAAAAGAATATGCCATCGTGGAGAGTGTCAAACTGAAGGAGACTGTAAGCAGCCTTGCCCACACCCTAGATCCGAGTGTGGGCACCCCTGTAACGCTCCATGCCACCCTGGCACCCCCTGCCCCCACTCTACCTGCACTGCCAGGGTATTAACCTCTTTCCACATTATCTTTTGTGTTGGATTGTTAATGATGTGTTTTTGGTAACGATCAAAGTAGAAGGGTCAAATGAGTAAACAATAAAAAAATGTAAAAAAAGAATCGACCTTTACACATTTTTTTTTCTGATCACTAATTTGCACTAAAATGCACTCTTAATAATCACAGTAGTCACACTATAGTCTGTTTTGTCCTCTAGGTGGCAATGCAGTGCGAATGTGGACGCAGGAAGGAGACTATACCCTGTACTGAGGCAGCCTGCTCCTCTCAGAGGTCAGTATTTCAGCGTATACAGAGTTTACTCTGTACTTTAAAAGTCTTATTATAGTACAATACGATATTCATGGTAAACTTTACAATCCCACCTACAATTACATTAATTACCTACGTATGCCCTACGTTACCCACAATTAAAACCGTATATGATTTTATGTTTAATCTTAATGTTTTTGTTTTTGTAAAATGAACTGAATCCTAATGGGCAATTGTCATACCAATACTATTTGATATTATTATAAGGAATAATAATGAACAATAAAATTTTTTTTTTTTTTTTTTTTTTTAACACATCTGTACAAGAGAGCTGAAGAGCGAGAGAGAACTGATTTATTTCGATAGTCTGCTTTACACCAGCTCCAAAAGGGAAGAAAAAAAAAAAAAATCTATTTTACACTTGCTTCCTTGCTGTGTCTTAGAGCGAGCATCAAATATTAATTCTGCAAGAAACAAAGTGAAATTGCATATGGTGCTTGCATGAAGTGGCACAGTGATCAAACCAGAGCGATGTAAACCTTTCATTATAACAATGTAACAGCAGTAGTGTTGCACTGTGAAGCTGGTATACAGTAGCTGAACATTTTATTTTATTTTTTATTTTTTTTCCTGACTGCAACCAGCTACTCTTGCTACTTTCTAGTCAGTGATGCATCCAATGCATTCATGATTAAACAGAATTTTTCTCTTTTTCAGATATGCAGCTATTGCCATGGCGAGTAAGTTGTCAGATATGCAGTTAGGAGAGTCTGTGAACATTGCCCAGCTTACCAAGAAGAACCAGAAACAGGCCAGGTGATCTTTGACGAACTGTTTTTTTTGTCTTTTCTCCCGACCTTCGTTTGCAGTATCACAACATTCCATCTAACTATATTTCTGATTTCTGTGTTTTAAAGGCTAGAATGTGATCAGGAGTGTGCTACCCTGGAAAGAAATCGGTGAGCCTTCTTTTGTCACATGAGTATTAATGTCCTTTACGCCATAATTTCTCCTTTACGGTAGAAGTCCTGTGTCTACATCTGGTGGTATGTTCTGCTGAGGATGATATTTTATGTTGTTTCCTAACAGACGACTTGCGGAGGCACTCCAGGTCGATCCGACAGTCGATCCATTCAACAAATCCTCCACGTGCAAATACAGCGATTCTCTTAAAGAGGATGCCAGGTTTGATTCCCCTTACATCTTTAATTGATTTGGATTCTATACACATTCAGCGGAAGTCTGGTGAATAACCCAGCCATTAGGGTTGCACAAGGCAGTGCACTCTTAGTGCCGGTCCCAAGCCCGGAAAAATGGGGAGGGTTGCGTTAGGAAGGGCATCCAGCGTAAAACGCGCCAAACCAAATGTTCAAGATCAAGAACAAGAGTTTCATACAGGATCGGTCGAGGACCGGCTTACCAACGACCGCCACAGGTATTGTTAGCCAACAGGGTACCGGTGGAAATTGGGCTACTGTTGGCCAAAGGAGGAGAAGGAAGACGTCTTCAGAGACAGCTGGAAAAAGAGAACTGTATGAGTTTAGAGTGGGCACATTTAAACGTTGGTATTATGACTGGTAAAGGGGGAGAGGTAGCCGATATGATGGTGAGGTATATGAAATATGAGAATAAGAAAGGTTGACATGTTGTGTGTTCAGAAGACCAAGGGGAAAGGGAGTAAGGAACATTGGAAGTGGGAGAGTGAGGAATGACATAGAAAAAAAAGATGGTGGAAACTGAAGTAGGAAGACTGTAGTGTGAGATTCAGGGAAGAGGTCAGACAGGGGCTTAGTGGTGGTGATGAGGTGCTGGATGATTGGGCAACTACTGCAGAAGTGATGAGGGAGACAGCTAGAAATGTTCTTGTGACATATGGAAATGGAAGACAAAGAGATGTGGTGGTGGTGGGATTAGGTTTGGCAAAGAGATGAGAAAAATAGGCAGGAGTACAAGGAGATGCGGCAGCAGGTAAAGAGGGATGTGGCAAAAGCCAAGGAAAAGGCATATGAGGAGCTGTATAAGAGGTTGAACACTAAGGAAGGAGAAAAGGATTTATACCGATTGGCCAGACAGAGGGGCCGAGCTGGGAGGATGTGTTGCAAATTAGAGCAATAAAGGATGGAGATGGAAATGTGTTGACTAGTGAGGAGAGTGTGTTGAGAAGATGGAGGGAGTATTTTGAGCAGCTGATGAATGAGGAGAGAGAGAGAGGGGGAGGGAGGGTTGGATGAATGATGAATGGAGTTAGTAAAGCAGGAAGTGGATATGATTAGTAAGGAGGAAGTGAGAGCAGCGATTAAGAGGATGAAGAGTGGAAAGTCGGTCGGACCAGATGACATACCTGTAGAAGCGTGGAGATGTTTAGGAGAGATGGCAGTGGAGTTTTTAACCAGTTTGTTTAATAAGATTCTGAAAGGTGAGAGGATGCCTGAGAAATGGAGAAGGAGTGTGCTGGTACCGATCTTTAAGAATAAGGGAGATGTGCAGACCTGCAGTAACTACAGGGGAATTAAGTTGATCAGTCACACCATGAAGTTATGGGAAAGAGTAGTGGAAGCCAGGCTGAGAGAAGCAAAGTGCAAAGTAATGGAGAGTGTGTTAGAGAAGTGAAGAAAAGAGTGCAGGCAGGGTGGAGTGGGTGGAGAAGAGTGGTAGGAGTGATTTGTGATAGAAGGGTATCTGCGAGAGTAAAAGGGAAAGTTTATAGGACTGTGGTGAGACCTGCGATGTTGTATGGATTAGAGACAGTGGCATTGAGTAAAAGACAGGAGGCGGAGCTGGAGGTAGCAGAGCTGAAGATGTTAAGGTTTTCGTTGGGAGTGACGACGATGGACAGGATTAGAAATGAGTTTATTAGAGGGACAGCGCATGTAGGACGTTTTGGAGACGAGGTGAGGGAGGCGAGATTGAGATGGTTTGGACATGTGCAGAGGAGGGACATGGGGTATATCGGTAGGAGAATGCTGAGGATGGAGCTGCCCGGAAGGAGGAAAAGAGGAAGACCAAGGAGGAGGTTTATGGATGTGGTGAGGAAAGACATGCAAGTGGTTGGTTGGAAAGAGACAAATGTAGAGTAGTATGGAGACGGATGATCCGCTGTGGCGACCCCTAACGGGAGCAGCCGAAAGAAGAAGAAGGAACACTGTATATACAGTATTGTTCAAAATAATAGCAGTACAATGTGACTAACCAGAATAATCCAGGTTTTTAGTATATTTTTTATTGCTACGTGGCAAACAAGTTACCAGTTGGTGCAGTAGATTCTCAGAAAACAAACAAGACCCAGCATTCATGATATGCACGCTCTTAAGGCTGTGCAATTGAGCAATTAGTTGAAAGGGGTGTGTTCAAAAAAATAGCAGTGTATGCCGTTGACTGTACAAACTCAAAACTATTTTGTACAAACATTTTTATTTCTAGGATTAGCAATTCTGTGAATCACTAAACTAATATTTAGTTGTATGACCACAGTTTTTTAAAACTGCTTCACATCTGTGTGGCATGGAGTCAACCAACTTGTGGCACCTCTCAGCTGTTATTCCACTCCATGATTCTTTAACAACATTCCACAATTCATTTACATTTCTTGGTTTTGCTTCAGAAACAGCATTTTTGATATCACCCCACAAGTTCTCGATTGGATTAAGGTCCGGGGATTGGGCTGGCCACTCCATAACATTAATTTTGTTGGTTTGGAACCAAGACTTTGCTCGTTTACTAGTGTGTTTGGGGTCATTGTCTTGTTGAAACAACCATTTCAAGGGCATGTCCTCTTCAGCATAAGGCAACATGACCTCTTCAAGTATTTTGACATATGCAAACTGATCCATGATCCCTGGTATGCGATAAATAGGCCCAACACCATAGTAGGAGAAACATGCCCATATCATGATGCTTGCACCACCATGCTTCACTGTCTTCACTGTGTAGTGTGGCTTGAATTCAGAGTTTGGGGGTCGTCTCACAAACTGTCTGTGGCCCTTGGACCCAAAAAGAACAATTTTACTCTCATCAGTCCACAAAATGTTCCTCCATTTCTCTTTAGGCCAGTTGATGTGTTCTTTGGCAAATTGTAACCTCTTCTGCACATGCCTTTTTTTTAACAGAGGGACTTTGCGGGGGATTCTTGAAAATAGATTAGCTTCACACAGACGTCTTCTAACTGTCACAGTACTTACAGGTAACTCCAGACTGTCTTTGATCATCCTGGAGCTGAACATTGGCTGAGCCTTTGCCATTCTGGTGATTCTTCGATCCATTTTGATGGTTGTCTTCCGTTTTCTTCCACGTCGCTCTGCTTTTGCTCTCCATTTTAAGGCATTGGAGATCATTTTAGCTGAACAGCCTATAATTTTTTGCACCTCTTTATAGGTTTTCCCCTCTCCAATCAACTTTTTAATCAAAGTACGCTGTTCTTCTGAACAATGTCTTGAACGACCCATTTTCCTCAGGCTTTCAAATGCATGTTCAACAAGTGCTGGCTTCATCCTTAAATAGGGGCCACCTGATTCACACCTGTTTTTTCACAAAATTGATGACCTCAGTGATTGAATGCCACACTGCTATTTTTTTGAACACACCCCTTTCAACTAATTGCCCAATTGCACAGCCTTACGAGCGTGCATATCATGAATGATGGGTCTTGTTTGTTTTCTGAGAATCTACTGCACCTACTGGTAACTTGTTTGTCACGTAGCAATAAAAAATATACTAAAAACCTGGATTATTCTGGTTAGTCACATTGTACTGCTATTATTTTGAACAATACTGTATAATGTAAAACTGTAATACTCTATATATAATGTACACACGCTTGCTATCCACTTTAATAGGAACACCGATACAAAGCTTTCATCAGTCTTTTATCATTTTACCAAATCTATTTTTTATGGTTGCTCTTCTTATGTAGAAGGGACTTCAAGTTTGTCAGTGAGGTGGAAGAGGAAATCAGGAATCTGGTGGAACTAGCAAACAAGGTAACAGTGCTTTCCACTGAGACTTGCATGAAAGTCTTAAAGCTTTTATTTCAGGTCTTTTTGTTGGTTGGTTTATTGCTTTTCAGGGTAAACAGCCAAAGAGGAGTCACAGTTTCCCACCCATGAAGCGAGATCAGCGGAGAATTGTTCACGAGCTGGCCGAGGTGTATGGATTAGAGAGCGTCAGCTATGATGGCGAACCCAAACGCAATGTTGTCATCACCGCTGTCAGGTCTGAAAATTATTTGCTGTTTTGGAAAACCAGTTCCCTTTTATGGTTTTGTGTGTTTTCACTTGAATTCACTTTTTTTAAAACCTTTTTCAGTAACATGAAACAGCTTATTAATAATCAGCATCTTTATTATCCAGCGTTAAAGTAACAAGTTTTACTAGTGTTAGATTCAGGGTCAGAGAACTGTAAGGAAAACTGTAGAAAGCTGTAGCTTTAATATTAATTGTCTATTATGTATTTAATGTTATTATTTAGAAATTACTATAATATTAAAAGCATATTAACATATGCATGTTAGACACATTTAGCAGATTTTGTGATTTACAAGATTATCTAAAGTCGATTTGAAAATACTGATTTCATGATTTTTTTGATTCTCAGAATCAAATTTGTCTGAACAAAATTGAAATGAAGTAAAATTATGAATGGACAGTCTTGTGTATTATTTCTGAATCTTAAACAATGTGCATTTTGTCTGTAAAAATCCTAGAAGAATGCATACAATGTTTTTTACTAAAAGTTTAAACATTTAAAATTGTATAAAATAAATTTGGCATCATTGTGATTTTGTTTTAACTCTGAGTTGTGCAGGTTGAGACCTCTGGTGGCCAATCAGAGCAATTGCATTAAATAGATAATCGAATTCTCATATACACAGTGTATTTGGCAGATTAACGATCCATCTTCTAACGACGTACCACTGCATCCCAAAGCACAGCAATTCATTTTATAGATTCTCCTGATGGAAATATGATTGTGGATTCAGACATGTTTGTAACAGTTTTTGCTCTGCTCTTATTGAAATGTGTGCAGGGGGAAATCTGCATGCCCTACCTCCACTCTGACTGCTCTGATCGAGAGAGAGACTGCGACCCGGGCCCCACCACCCATTGCCCATATCAAACAATACAGCAGCAAGTATGTGGATACACACACACACACACACACACACACACACACACACACACACACACACACACACACACACACACAATTGCTATGTGCTGAGTTTTAGATTTCAAAACTGGGATAAGATAAATGCATTAGCTCTTATTAGACATCATTCAAATAATCACTGGAATATTACAGGTTTTTGCGATGCACAAATGAAACCAAGACAAATCATAACGGATCAATTTTCCACTTTTGATGTGATCTTGCAACCAATTAAATTTAAATTATTAAATATTTTTTTTATTTAGGTAAAAAAAAAATTTTACAACTCTGTATTTTTGGGTAAGATTTTTGCTCTTAAATGTCCTTATTCTTCAATTATTTAATTGCTATTATAAAGGGTGTACACACTTTAGTAAGCAGGTTAGTGCATGTTTGTGTGTTTCCCCTAAAATATTTGTTTTTATTCCAATTTTGTTGCTATTATGGATCACATTTAAAGGTGCAAAATGCAAATGAAATTTGTAAAGCTGGAATTTTCTTATGTATTTTATTTTTTTTATATTTTTCTTCTTTGTTTACTATTTTTTTTTCTCCCCAGGGCTGACAGTAGAAATGCTTGGCGCAGGAACTCTAGAGAGGAGCCTATTGATTACTTTGACGTTCAGGATTGATTAAAACTGTGATGCATCCACACTAATGGTCGCTGTTCAGTTCACTGTAACCACATGAAATAAAACTGGGCACATGTTGATTCTGCCTCTTTTTAATTACATTTTTAGGGTTTTTTTTTTTTTTTTTTTTTTTTTTTTTTTTTTTTTTTTTTTTTTTTATATAAATAGTCTGTAGACACGACACTAGTACACTTTGCTCAGCAACCACTGTTTTCTCATTAAGGTTTCCAGAATAGGTTTCAATGTAAAGCTTGCGATTTACTTTGCTGTTCCAATGTTGGTTGCAAGTCTGACTAATTTCAGAGAAAGTCAGACCTCCTCATGCATCCCCAGCCCTCCAGCTGATATTCCAACATCAGGCACACCTAGATTTATAGAAAATACACAGACAAAAACGACCCAAACGATAAAAAAATATATTTTGAAATATATTTTAGCAAATTATTATTATTTTTTGACCTTTTTTTTGTATATTTGGAAATAAATTTCAAAATATATTTGAAAATATTTTTTTTAGCGTTTGGGTCATTTTTATCGTCTAATGTCCTTTACAGACTCTTTAACATTATTAAGCTGAGCTCACTCATCTGGTTTGGCTGAAACAACTGTGCATCGTCAGCATAGCAATGGAATACCATGTTTATGTATAATTTCACCAAGATGCAGCATATATAAAGAAAAAAGCAGTGGGCCTAAGACAGATCCTTGCAGAACCCTAAACTTTACCTCAGTCCCTCATCTTTTACATCAACAAACTGATAACAATATGTCAAATAAGACCTGTGCCAGGAGAGAGCTGTTCCCTTTATTCCAACACAAGTAAGGAGACACAGCCCTGATCAGAGGCCAATAGCAGGTCATTTACCACTAATAGACTGAACCGAAGCAGGGAAGTTCATTAAATAAGGAGTAAATCATGTGTGTCAGTCTGTTATCAGAGAATAATTAAAAGCAAACCCAGCAGTTACATGTTGTAAAAATTTTTTCTGTTGATTGTTGCATTTAATGCTGTGGGACATTGATCACAGGCATCTCTTTTAATCTCTTTCTTGAATTTACAAGGAATAATGTTGCAAGGAAACCAGAAAAATGTCAAATTGCTCTGTCCTGAAAACTTTCCCATAGTGGAAACTGTTAAACAATATTGACACCTGAGACTTATTCCATTAATGTTTGGACTGAAAGCTGCATCATTTTAATGTGTAAAAAAAAAAAAAAAAAAAATTTGATATTTGTAGATCGTCAACTGTATATGTTTTTGTGATTAAGATATGACTATAAAAATAGTTATACATTAATACCAGAGGTGTGTTGAGTACCTGAAAATCATACTTTTTTAGTACATTTAGTTTAGTACATTTGTACGCTGATGTACAAAATGACCAACCAGATTTAGGAGGTTAACAGAGATGTATTCTAAAGACTTTTTTTCTACTATTACTCTGTGGAATACCGAAATTTGATTCGCTGTTTGTTCTTTTTTTTGTTTTTTAGTAAAGCAAGTGTGGCAGTATTTTTGTATATGCTTTAAATAATACTTTTTTTTTTTTTTTGCTTAATTTGCTAGCATGAACAAATATCCTGTAAATCTTTATGTAATAGTATAAAATACTGTTGTTTTTTTTGTTGTTTTTTTTTTATTCATATAATATTAATATAAAAACAAAAAAATTATTCATAAGATGACAATGTACACTGATCAACCATAGCATTTAAACCACTGACCGGTGAAGTAATGAATATTGATTGTCTTGTTAGTTGCAACTGTCAGTAGAAATGTTTATATTAGACACTAAATGAACAGTCAGTACTTGTGTTGGAGGTGGAAAAATGGTTAAGTGTAAAAGTCTGAGCAACTTAAAAAAGGGGCAAGTTGGAACAGCAGGTCTTGTGTGGTGTTCTTAGTAGAGGGTGGTAAGTACCTACTATAAGTAGTCCAATGAAGAACAACCAGGTGAAACAACAGGGAAGCGAAGGTCTGATTGTCTTGTCCAATCCCACAAAAGAGATACTGTAGCAAAAACCTGTAAGGATATTGCTTACTGCATAGCCACATACTGCATAGCCTCTGATCAAAGTGATTATTCTGACCCCTGTTCAACGTCAAACGCACCTACAATGAGCATGGGCGCATCAGAACTCGGCCAGGGTGCAACAGAAGAAAGAGGCCTGATTCTGATGTGGAGGCCAAGTGCATACACTGTTACCTGTGTAAGAAATGGCACCAGGCTCCACTATGTGAAGTAGGCAAGCCAGAATTAATAACAGTGTGATGCTTTGAGCAATGTTCTGATGGGAAACTTTGTATCCTGGGATTCATGAATGTGGGATGTATCACCGACATAGATCGCTTAAAAATTCATTGTTATAGATCAAGTGTCCATATGGCACCTTTCAGCAGGATAATGCACTGCATTGATTGTTCCACAAACCATTCCTGAACATAAGAAAGAGTTCAAAGTGTTGGCTTGGCCTTCAAATTCCTCAGATCTCAATCTGATCAAGCCTCAGTAGGTTTGTGTTTCATGGAGGGCCCTCCTTATGAATTACAGGAATGAACAGATCTCTGCTATCAGATTGGTGCCTTCAGAGGTCTTGTGGAGGCCATAGCTTTCTGGGTCAGAGCTGTTTTGAATGGGCATGATATTATCTGGGTGGTTTTAATGTTATGGCTGATAATCAGAAGATTAAATTTTTTTTAACAAAGGAAGCTGGTGTAAGTGCAGGTGAAAATATTTCTTTGTGAACTTTAAGGCGAGTTGATTAATTCCTGTGGCGTCGACCAAATGGACAAGACAATTTGTTTGGCAAGCACAGATTCACTGGTTATATTAACCTTCCAAAAGCTGGCCACATACAGACTTCATGAATACATATATGTCCCTGGAGAAGATTTTGAGCATCTTGGCACCACTAAACTGAATGAGGAACTCGTTTTCAAATTTTTTCCACTTAGTTCTTAATCTTCACTGCATGCTTTCTATCCACAATAATGTTTCCACATGCTGAGAACCTTTCTCCAGAATGAAAAAATTCTTCATCATGTTGATTGTGAATAGGCATACAGATCCTACACAGACTTCCTAGTAAGAAGCATGAATCTTTCACTGTAATTAAAAATTATCTTTTTTTTTTTTACCAGTTTGTAGCATGTGAGTAATTTAAGCGCATTCATTCATCAATGTCCTTGCTAAATATGTTTCTGCTCCCAATATTATGCCAATAATGTGTCCCACTTCTTGGTTTCAAGTTGACTTTACTGTAAATATCATTCTTTTACCTAAATTCTTTTATAGCTGTAAATAAGTTCAAGGTTTTTGTAAGTTTGTTTTAATCCAACAAGGCATAAAAGGCAGTGGATTCATTTTTTTACTTTCTTCTACTTACTTATGATAGCACTTGGACAATCATTGGGTCACAAATCAGCTTTTTTTTGTGAACTGCTGATTTGGGGAATTTGTGGTGTAAAATGTTATGGTACCAGTGCAGAGTAAAACAGCTCCATCCACAGGTTTTAGTTTAGAACATCTCTAGGTTACGTATGTAACCCTAGTTCCCTGAGGAAACGAGACGCTGCGTCGAAAAGCTTTGGGAACGCGCCGGAGTGTTCACGCTCTAAAATAATGTGTGTAATCAGTCAAAAATTGGATGCTAGCCATCACTGGTGGGGTGACGTCACAACCAGGAGTATAAAACGCATATTGAGTGAGGGCAGCGGCAGCTTCTGTAAGTCTAGTCAAGTCAAGTCAAGTTTATTTCTATAGCGCTTTTCACAATAGACATTGTCTCAAAGCAGCTTTACAGAAATCAACAGTTAAGGTGAATAGTGTGGCAAAGAAAAAACTCCCTTAGATGTCATGAGGAAGAAACCTTGAAAGGAACCAGACTCAAAAGGGGAACCCATCCTCATTTGGGTGATATCAAGAGTGTGATTATAGTCTTTAAACAATACTATACTATACTATGTAAGGGAGAAGGACGCGCACTGGACAGAGTCGATTCAGTTTCTCCTGGTCTGGGGCCTGGAACGGAGGAGGATAGAATGCCTGTAATCTTACGGGTCGTGGGACAACCGAGGGCACTTTGGGGATGTAACCCGTACGGGGGTACAGGAAGGCACTAGCCATACCTGGGGTAAACTCCAGGAAGGAGGAGGCCAGAGAAAGGGCCTGCAGGTCTCCTACTCTCTTGATAAAGCAGATGGCCAACAAGAACGCGGTCTTGATTGAAAGGTGCCTCCAAGATGCCTCGGCTAGAGGCTCGAAGGGGGGCTCAGACAGGCCAGGTCCCACCCAGGCACTCTATGTCGTTCCGGGGGCCTCAGCCTCCGGGTGCCACAGAGAAAACGCGTTACAATTGGGTCTCTGCCCAGAGATTGCCCGGCCACGGGGGCGTGATAAGCCGAAATGGCGGACGCGTAGACTTTTAGGGTGGACGGAGCCAACCCCTTGGTGAACTGAACCAACCGGGCAATGAACTGGATCCAGCTGGTGGTGCTCACACCACGAGCAGAACAGACGCCACCTGGTGGCATACGACCTCCTTGTGGAGGGAGCTCTGGAGTAGAGAATGGTCTCTACCACCTCGGTGGAGAGACCAGAACCTCGGAGCTGTGCCCCCTCAGGGGCCACAGCTTCCACATCTCCGGGCGGGGGTGAAATATGGCACCTTTCAATCAAGACCCCTTCACAACCTGATCCCCAGAAAGTCCCGCAAAAACATATTCTTTCTGCCCCATAATGTGGGAATACACAGTGAACTGGGGGTGAAGGGGTGGGCCGAAAATTGGAACTAGAACTGGGGGTGTGCAGGTCGGGGAAAAAAGGGAAGATCCTGCGGAGGTTGTGACACGGGTGTAAGAAAGCGCTCATCTAATTTACTAGATGAAAGCACTTTCTGCTCATGAGCCGGCCAAGTTATATCGAGCTTGGCAACGGCACGCGTTACAACCTCTGTAAGCTCCTCGGCTTTTGTATCGCAGTGCATGGCGAAATTCTTGGAGGAAGAGAGGTGGAGCTGCATGCGCTCGTCACACTGGGGAAGAATCCACCGAAAGGATTCGCTCGCAGGCTTTCGCTCGAAGCATGTGATCGAGCACTGGACCTAGCAAGTGAGGTTGGAGATCCCTCGAAACCCTCAGCAAGGTCCAGCTGCACACCCCAGGAGCTGGCACGGTGCTCTGCATCAGCAAGAGCAGGGCCAGACCCGGAAGGAGCTAGGGCACCTTCCTCGAAGAGTGCCCAGCAGGAGCGGAGCGAACGCAAAGACATGCGTGCACAAGTCAAGTCAAGTCAAGTTTATTTCTATAGCGCTTTTCACAACGGACATTGTCTCAAAGCAGTGTGTTTATCCCTGATGAGCAGCCATGGCAACTGTGGCAAGGAAAAACTCCCTTAGATGTTATAAGGAAGAAACCTCTGAGAGTAACCAGACTCAAAAGGGGAACCCATCCTCATTTGGGTGACATCAAGAGTGTGATTATAAATCTTTTAACAATACAGTAGAATCTTTTAACAATACAGAACACAGTGATCACAGTTGAACCGACTTCGCATGCTCCGCTCCCAAGCAAGTGACACACAAGCTGTATGTATCCCCCCTCCGTAATATAGCAGGGGCAGGGAGGAGCGCACAGCCGGAAAGTGTGCTTAAATTTTTTGCTTGCTTTAATTATTATAAATTTTTTTTTT
>JAAIIK010000189.1:208897-223897 GCA_014706435.1 Silurus glanis | reverse complement strand
GATTAATTAAAGTAATCTGAAATGGCAACAAGGGGTGATGTTGCAAGCATATAGCTACATGGCAACCAAACCAAAGCAAAAGTTTGCAAGAATTTAGCTAGACGGAAAAAAAGTGTGTGTACTGCCTGACCACTACAAACCACAAAGTTGAAAGCACACGGTTGTGCATCCTGTATGAAAGATGTGTGTCCTGTAGAATTGCAATTTCATTTCACTGGAACCAAGAAACTTAGTGTGTCAAGTGGAACATTTTGAATTGCCTGTATGGAACCATGACCTCAACTCAAATAACAGAAATACCTTTAGGATGAACTGGAACACTGACTGCACACCAAACGTCCTTACCTAATATTAGTGCCTGACTAATGCTCTTGTAGATAATGGGCACAAATCCCTCCAGCTATGCTGCAAAATCTAGTGGAAAGCCTTCTCAGAAGAGTGGAGGTGATTATAAACTCTTGACACTAAATCTGGACCTTTTCATCTTATGTCAGTTAGACCTCTCTTAAGGTAAATAACGTGCATTTTTGTCACGTTTTCTCTGTAAACATCGGTCTTTGGCGACAATTGCAGTAACTTCACGTTAAAATAACTCACAGTCTGTGTGTTTGACTTGAGGGAACACTTGTATTTAATTCCTGCCATATGAACGCCCTTTGTTATAGCCATTAATCATTTTCTTTTATCCTTTATTTTGTGGGAAATGGTGAAAATCAATGCTGTCTCTTGTTTGTATTTCTCACCCTGGATAACTTGCAGCTGTAACTGAAAACTGTCGTTTTGTTAGCGTTCTCTGAATCGCTCAAGTCAAGTCAAGTCATGAAGCTTTTATTGTCATTTCAATCATATATAGCTGACGCAGTACGCAGTGAAATGAAACAACGTTCCTCCAGGACCCTGTTGCTACATAGACAACATAAAGCTACATGAGTAAGTGTCCTCGCCACATAAAGTGCATCGTGTGCAACCTGGTGCAAACAGTGCAAGACAGACAGTGCAAAGACAACACAAGACAGTGTAGGACAAATACTCAAAACACAAAATAGCGGCGCCAGTAAACCTGCTGTATATTACACAGTGCGGTGTGTAAAAGAGAACTGAGTACAGGAGTGAACATTGTAATTAGACAAAATGTAAACAAAATGGTTTGTGCAAAAAAGCAATAGCAACAGTTTAAAAAAAATATGTGCAAAAACAGCATGTAAACAGTTTGTAGTAATGAAGTGATATAATATGGGCATGGATGTGTAAAGTGTGTACGATATAATAGATCTGAATAATAATACTTCTGTAATTGGTATCGCAGTGATATGTTTTGCTGAGAGGGTTTAATAATTAAAAAAAAAAAAAATGGTGGCCTATCTTGTGACATTTTAAGCAGACGTTTACCAGATCACATTTGCTAGATATTCAAGATGAAAGAGCAGGGTCAGTTACCCGTTTATGAAGCATGCCTGATTTACACTTGCACAAAGTGATGTTCCCATGGACGGATCTCTGATTGTTCATTCGTTTATGAATTTTGCTTTAAACTCTCTTCTTGGCTATTATAAACTCTCTTCTTGCTAGTAAAAGCAGATGATTTGAACTGATGATCATACGATTCGTATGTGCTTTTTAAACGTGCCTTTTCATTTGCTGTGACAATAACGTCCACTCTTTCGGGAAGATGCTCCAGTTGATGTTGGAGTGTGCTTGTGAAGATTTGTGCTCATTCAGCCACAAGGACGTTTAGTTTAGTCAGTGTTCTAATTCATTCAGTAGGGTTGAAGTTAGAGCTCTATAGTAAGCCACTCAAGATCTTCCACTCTAAGTCATGTAAACCATGTGTTCATGAAACTGGCTTATTCACAGGAGCTTTGTCATGCTGGAACGAGTTTCAGTCTCCTAGTTCAAGTGAAGGGAAAATTATATTCTATCGCATCCAAAGACAATTGTGTGCCTGCAACTTTGTGGTAACAGATTATGGGAAGAATCACACAAGTCGTGTGTCCCAATAATCCACATTATTCTTATAAAGCAACATTCTATTGGGTTCTAAGCATTTTTAGAAAATTGTCCTCCATCATGTAATAATTTTTGCTATGCAGATGAGCATGCCAGTTAGATTAACATGCAAATTAGACTGTGACACCATCTGGAGGCATTCTCCTGAAAAGAGTGGGCAATGCCGAAGGAACGTTCTGGTCATTACACAATTTCACCCTTAAATGTACAATCTATAAACAAAAGAGAACACTGAACAGGATGTCACAGTGAGCCATGAATTCTGACTTGCGTAAGTAGTGTGTCTCTGGTGTAGCGTCTCATCAGAAAAGCTGAATAGGCTGGATTTAAATCTAACTCGCATCACTTCTGCAAGAGTGCATCGCAGAAATGCGCGGTGCCTGAGATAGTGGAAAAAGTTAGTCTTTAATGTCACAAAACCTTGGATGTTTATTGTAGAATATACATTCCTGTCATATACAGCAGCTACAGAATTCAGATCCTTGAAAATTCAGATCCTTGATTATTAATATATTTGAATTTTATTCGGTTTGACTTTTTTTTTAAACATTGAATCAAAATTATTGTAAGGTGACATTGGATTTGGGTTGGAAAATATAAGGGAAGAAAAAATGAAATATCTGTTCTGCAGCTTCAGCCCCTGCACTGAAACCTGCTTCACACTGGTAAAATAAATTGTACCCATGTACCTTACTATTAAAGTCCTCCAATTAATAATTAATGTTCCTGTCACATTTGGTGGATAAAAACTTTATTGGACTTGCAGTGAATCTAGGAAAATTATTAGGATAAAGAATAATATAAAAGCGTTTGAATATCCCAGTGAGCACAGTTGGATCAATAATCAGGAAGCAGAAGTTGCATCACATCAGCCAGCCAGTGTTAAGAAAAGTACACCTCTCAAAACTCAAACAAGAAAGAGGCTTTTGAGATAAGATACAGAGAGGCCATGTTACGTTCCCGTATCAAGTCTAGGAGAGGGTAGGTCACGTAACAGAATGAAAATGGAGCTTGTGTGTGTGCGTCAGCAATAAAAGCAGTGACCAACCTAAAAATGAAATAAACTACATTATAACATCTTTATTAAACATATGCAGGGAAGTCTTGAGTGACATCGAGAGGGAGCTTAGGCCAGAATAACAAACCTAATACTTCTACCTAATAACAAATAAAAAAACTAACTAACCCACCAAAAGACCAATAAAAAACAAACATCAAAATACCCAAAGTCCATTACTAACATAGACAGGAGAAAACAAATCCAAAAGAAAAACAGCATCCCCTCCATACTTAACTCTGTCCCAAATTAACATCTTAAATTTAACATAATCCCATAAGAAGACAGAATACAAACAGTTCATCGTACGCTGACACATTTGCTAGTTGTAAAGATGCCCCGCCCCCAGTCCCTCACACCCTCCAATCAGAAAGTACAGCCAATCATTGATGACAGGTGGTGGCCATTGCTTCCTACTTGCAGTAGAGGAACAGAGAGAGGGAGAGAGAACAAAAACAGCAAAACACATACGTCACAGGCCACCAATCACTTTAATGGAGCTACAGAGTCTAGTGTATGGGGGTGCTGTGATGGTGCACCGTATCAAGAGCACTGCACTGGCTTGGATTAGACCAGCAAGATAAATATCATCAAAGACACTTAAAGCGTAACAGAAATTACGAGAGCATACCAGCTGCAATGTGTGAAAATGTTTTGTGGTCAGATGAATCCAATATAGAGATTTTTTTTATATATAGAGAAGTTTTCCATGCCTCAACCCATGAAGCTTGAAGCATGGTGGTGGCTACATCATGCTGTGGGGATATCTTCTCATTAGTAGTGACTAACATCTTGTTAGAATTGATCGAAAAATGTATGCAGCAAAATATAGGGAAATACTGCATGAGAGTCTGCATCAGTCTGCAGAATATTTAAAGTTTGATAGGTATTGTACAGTATCTTTCAGCAGAAATATAATCCCAAACTCAAGGAAGGAGAGGAGTATTAGGGTGGCTCAAAAGCGAAAAGTTAAATCTTTTACAGTGGCCCCGTCAAAGTCCACGATCCCAGTAAGAATCTGTGGCAGTATTTGGTCTATTTTTGTCTAAACAGCCTACTCAACCTCGAGCAAACCCGCAAAGAAGCATGGGGCGAAATCGCTCCGAAAATGTGTAGGGGTTGAATGTGTATGCAAAGAAAGTTAATTCAGTTTCTTATTTTTCATGAATATATTTCCAAATAGAAATCCAATGTCATATGGTATATTTAAAAAATAAGTTGAAAGAATGAAATGTGTAACATGAGATCACTGCACTTTGCATGATACTGTATTGCAAGCTGCTGATACAGCAATTGTATTTAATAGTTAACTGAGACTAGAAGCAAATTCTGGTACACCGTTCACAGAGCTATGAATTGTGCTTGTGATCTATAATTATTAGACTCAGTTCTACACTTAGATTCTATTTGGACTCTTTTTTTTCTTATTTACATCTAACAACCCCAGTGGAATGTGCGGCGCCTGCACTGCCTCTTTCGCTGAAGGTTAAAGACACATCGAGTGCATGAGCTCTTTTTCGCATGGAATTACGGAGCCAATATTCGCTCTTTGTCTGCTGCTTTCAGAAGACAGATAATGGGCAGATCACATTTCTATGCTGCTCATACAAGCAGAACATCTCTATAAGTGTTTTAATAGAGGTGTTTATGAGTACATGCTGGATTCCAGCAGGCTTAGATCATCTTGTTCAGCTATTGTTTCAATATAATCCAGATTCATATCTTTTGTGTAACTACTCCCATGTAGAAAGCATAAATATTTTATTATGTGCTGTAAATATCTTGACTAATCTGCATTTTACTTTGTCTGCAGTGGATATTATCAGTTCCATTTCACATCATTTTCCAAAAAGTGCATGATTTATATTTACATATTCATAGCCAACTGCCCATTTAGTAGAAACAGCTGTGTGCATGGGTAACGCATGGGATCATGTAGACCCAGGTCAGAGGCTTTAATTCAACAAACCTACAGAATGGGGAAAAGGACCAGTGTGCTTTTGTTCTTGGCTGCCAGGAGTAAAACCGAATGTGGGCAACATCTGCCTCAAGGATCAGAATGTTATGCATTCTAAGATACAGCTCATCAGGGATATAAAGAGTGATTATTTTGTGTTTTTTGTTAGCCTTCCTGTCAGTATGAACCAGTTTGGCCAGCCTCTGCTACTCACTGGATTTAGATTTTTGATTTTCCAGAGATTTTTTTTAAACAAAACTTAAAAGATTCCATTCCTAAAATACTCAAAGCAGCCAATCTTTTACTAAAACCATGCCACAGTTAAAGATCACTTTTTTTGTGGTGTTTGAACATTACCTGGAACTCTGGTCCGGTATCTGCTTGATATTTTAATGCTATGCGATTGTGTTCCTAATAAAGTGTCCGGGTAGCATATGTAACAATATCAGCACTGTTCACTATTATATATATATATATATATATATATATATATATATATATATATATATATATATAGTTACACAATTGCCACATTTAGTATAGTTACATGCTAGAACTGAATCTTCACAAAATCTAAAGTATGCCTGTGTTTTTGTTTATTTTCTGAATTGTCTTATACGCCACTTATAAGACATATAAGACAAATTTGTGCTATAAACAATAATACTTTTTATAATCTAAGCAACATGGTGTGAACATGAACATGACACACTTGAACCTGCCTTTGCATAGCTATTAAGCCTTTCGATTATACCACGGACAGTTTAGCACAAATGGATCAGGGCAAGCTGATGTGAAAGAAAGTACAGGTCTGTTGTATCCAGCCCCAGAAGCGTCTTTGAGATCAGGGCTTTGTGTATTTTACAGAGACAGTCCCAGAGGGGCCCGCAACACCTGAAAAGGATCACAGCAGTTTGCCTCACTGGCTCCCAATCTGTCAGTTTGGCAGGGCATGGAGAAAAAAGAAAGAAATAGAAAATGTCTCATTAGTATTCAAGGACCCACATTTTTTTTCCCTCTTTCACACCTCAAGTGCATTAAGAAGGCTTAGCAAGAGGGTAGGCACAGCCGAGAGATGATTATTGAATGCGCCTTTTCTTTTCTTTTTCTTTTTTTGGTAAAGCTCAGTCTAGGCTTCCAAACTGTGAGAAATTAAATTCTCCTGTGGCCTTATTCTCAGGGCTCTTTGTTGTTTCCAAAATCCTTTTTTTTCCCAGATTTTTTTGCCATTTGTTAGAATTCGACTTAAAAGAAGCAAATGCTTTTTTGTTCACATTTTTAAATAAGAAAGATCACACTCAGGTCTCCTGAATTCAGGTTTAGGTTTAATATAAATGTTCTTAATCTTTTTTTTTTTTTTTTCCTCTTCCTCTCGACTGGAATAAATGAGCTTCAAACACAGGGTCGCTGTATTGAACAGTCTGGGCTTTTGTGTCAGAGGTTCCTTTCAGAGAGAAGTGGACAATGCTAAACTTCCGTATTTAGCTGGCCTGGAATATTTTGGCAGCTTGAGAGAAAAGCCAGTTGTTTGTAGGCCTGGAAACTTTCGCCAGTACAGATTTTTTTACAGGCTGCTTATGTAACCAGAAAGCATCAGGTAATACCTGGGTATATGTAGTATTGCTAGTATTTTTTATTATTATATAGATGTTTTAACTTTATATGCATTCATTTACACGTATTTAGTCAACTCCTAAATAATTGCCACACTTTTCCTTGCCACTGTTGTGTCTGGCACGCTGCTATTTATACGATAATATACAATTTTATATATTTTATCATTTTCATTTTATATTCTAAATCATTTATAGAAATGCTTTTTTGCTGTAAATTTGTTTTGTCAAATATTCACTGTTAATAAAAGTGTTATACAAATAAAAGAATAGGTAAATTTGCTCAATCTGACAAGTAACTTGAGAGAAATCTAACCTTCAATTGAGGTAAATTTATTTTATTTGATTAAATATATGTGTCACTATTACTGTCACCGCTTCATTATTTTGTACAAAAACCCTTTTTCCACATAACTGCACTCAAATGTCTCCTGTAATGTTTAAAAAGACTGGAAAATATTATTGAATTTTTCCACATTCATCAGAGTTCTGTGTTCATCTCTCATCTTTAACTACCCCACAGGTTTTTAATGGGGTTTAGGTCAGGGAACTGGAATGCCCATGTCTGCAGCTTGATTGGGCGGTCATTGAACCATTTTTTTCTGCGGATTTGGACGTGTCTTTTGGATCACTGTGCTCCTGAATGATCCAACCACAACCCTGTTATTGCTTCTTGGCAGTGGAAGCCGGATTTTAATTTTAAAATCTCATGCTACTTTGTAGTTCATGATACCATGTGGCCTTACATGGTTCCCAGGGCCTTTGGAGTTAAAGCAAATCTGGTTCTTTTGGTCTTTCCTGACTGCAGAACTCAGACGTTCTAGGAGTCTATTGAGCACCAGGTTCATATGTTTATGGTTAGATGAATGTAAGGGTTTATATAACTATTTTTAACACATTTTAAGAATAGCTATATATTTTATTTAGTTTTTTAGGAGGTCGTATCTTATAATAGATATGTATTTTTGGTGAAGGCTAAATTCTGTTTGTTCTGCAAATCCTCAAAAGTGATTCTTAAGCACAATAATCCCAGATTTATCCCAGATGGTTTGAAAACTCTTTCTTTTTGTATATAAAACTGTACATTTTGTAGCACATATCTATTTTTTATAAACACTGCATGGTTTGTAAAGGTCAACACATTTTGCTCTCATTTTATTTTTGCATTCTGTCATTTTCCCGTGTTGATAATAGTGGATTTGAGTGGATTTATATTCACTGACACAATAAGTCATGAATGACCACATAAACAGTTCCTAAACACTCAATCGGCTCAATTAGTGTAAAATATACATTTGAACCTATAGTTACATTTTGTTTAGTAAACAATTTGGAGTTGCCAGTTTGTGTGACATTTGTTTAGATTAGTTACATTCAAATGTTTTGATAATTTTCAAAGTGTCAGGATGTTGAAGAGGCCATGTGTGAATTCTGGTTTACTTCAGGTTTTTTTCATATTTGCATATTTCCGAAGCTGACTGTATAAACAGCATCACAGTGCTTCAAAGTATCTATTCTTTTGTAGCTTTATTTACTCTGAATTCTTACCGGTATAGCTTCAGTAAGTCATTTTAAACATTGGATCCAGACATGGCACAAAAGAGAGACGTTTTTTTAATGTATAATTATGTGACGTTTCATTTAGAGTTTGGGAAAAATAATTAAATCGACGCCCCACAATTTGTTCACAGCAAGCTACCAAAAGCATGGTATAATTTCCCCCCGGCTCCGTTAAAGCCTTGACTTCAATAAGAGCTGCGTTGTGGAAGGCAAGGGCTGCAGATCTCACCATACAGTGTGGGTTGGGAGGGGTGACTGGGTTCCACTTTCACCACAGCTTGTTGATCGCTTCTGAGACAGACTGTCTGGCTTTCTCTGTGGCTGACCCATTTTTACGAGCGGAAACGCTCAATATCCCATTCATCCACCCTGGTGCAGCAAAAGAGAGCGCGATAGAGGTGGATGGCGTCAGTGTAGTGACTTATTGTTAATCCATAAAGATTCAGGGTGACCTTTTAACACACAGATTGAATGATTTTTGTGACTGGTTGTGTGCAGGCGTTACTGCTTGTTTTTCAAATAGAAATATACATCACTATGAACAAAAGCTTTAAAAACGTGGATTCGGGAGATGCTGATCATATAACAGTCAAAGAGCACTGGTGACGCATTAGACTGAGAGCGAGTGAAGGACAGAAAAATCTTACATTGCTTTGAAAGGGGGTTTAGTTAATAAAGGTGTAGGTGTAACATGTATTTTTTGTTGTAGGTGCATGTAAAGGAAAGATATCTTTAAAAATTAATCTAATTAATTTATAATAATATTACAAATTATAATAAAGCTGTAAACAATAAGTTTATAAAAAAAAAAAATTAAATATTGAGTCTATCTAGTTAGATAGATACTTTATTCATCCCAATAGGATATTTAAATGTATTTATTTTTTTACATAGATAAAATCTAAGCATATTCTTCTGGAGATTTTGACTGTCGTTGTTGTTGGGGTTTTTATTTTTTGTTTGTTTTTTGCAGATAATCTATAGCAGCCAGGTCTAGTCTTTGTCTAAAAAGTTTATAACATGTAATTACTATTGCAAAATTAATGAAAAAGAAAAATGAAGCGTTAAAAAGATGTTGCATTAAAATGACTAAAAATGACTTTTGCACAATGCTGTATAAAGTCCCCTCTAAAAGCAGTGGAATAGCAAAGCAAAAATATTTGTCTTTGCTATACAGTGAACGCATTTCAATTTGAAATCAAAAGAGACAATTTTTTGAATTTAGGCTTTTATTTTCTGATATCTACATCCAGATGAGTTAAAAAAAACTTTGCCCCATCTCTCAAGCAATCATAAATGTTGGAACATGTAACTGACAGGTGTGTCCTGGTAGACATTGTTTAGGTTTGCACTGCATGTACAATTTTACTGAGCCATGAGTTTTACCTGTGAAGACTGATAAAAAGGATAAATTACATAAAGAGCAAAGTGCTGTCTAAGGGAGAAAAGGAAGCCAGTTTAGAAAAGACGGAAATGTATCAAACCAGTATTAGTTATTACCAGTACAACAATGTGGAATGTCCTGGGAAAGAAAAAACAACAGCCATACCCTATACAATTGGCAAACCACTTACCATGCAGTAAGAATGTGAAAATCAGGAAGTATAGAGATTAGCTACAAAATATCTGGAACCAAAATTAAGCTCTACAAAGGTGATGTAAGCGTTGAAATGTGGAGAAAGGGTAGCTCATGGTTCAGAACATACAAGTTAATTGGTCTAGAACAGCAGAGGTAGTGTCATGACTTAGGCTTGCATGGCTGCTTCTGGAACAGGCTCATTCATTTTTATAGATGATGTAACAACAGAATGAATTCGAAGATCTACAGCAACATTTTGTTTGCTAATTTACAGAGAAATGTCTTCCATCTAATTGGGGAGAAATGTATCATGCAGCGAGACGTTGAGGTAAAATGCACTAAGAATACAAAAAGTACTTCATCAGAGGAAGAAGTGAAAGGGTTTAGACTGGCCAAGTCAGTCACCAAAACAAAACAACAGCATTTTATCCCAAAACAACTGAAAGAAGCTGTGGTACAAGTTCAGAAAAGCATCTCATAAGAGAAACACTTCGGTGATGTTAGTGGGTCACCAGATTGAGTCGATTTTCATATGGAGTAATCCAGCCACAATGAATTCTTGTTTAATTTACTCTAAAACTCTGTGTTCCTATTCTTTTGCTCAGTTAAAAAAAGTGGGTGTCATGTTGAAGGTTCTTTAACATATTGTAAATATGTTTAAATATTAGGAAATGAAAGCTGAAATTCTGTTCTAGTGTCATTTATATATATAGAAAACGTTTGCACTTCAACCCAAATGTGCTAAAGTTTTAGCAAAATATTAAGAACTGGCTATGCTGACACATTTACATTTACATTGATGGCATTTGGCAGACGCCCTTATCCATAGTGACTTATAACTGAGCAGAGGAGGGTTAAGGGCCTTACTCAAGGGCCCAGCAGTGGCAGCTTAGTGGTGGTCTGATTTATACCTGTGATCTTCCAATCCAAAGTCCAATGCCTTAAACACTGAGCTTCCACCTCCCCAGTTCCAATACTTTTTGAGGGGACTGCATTTTGGAAAGCAACAATACACAATGTTTTGTTAAATAGCTATAAATATTACTATAAAATAATTAATTACCATTGTTATACTGGTGTCTGGTAAATTGAATTTCTATCCTTATTAACCATTTTCTCGCCTCATTTCCTCAGGTGCAATGTAATTTGAGCAAGGTGCAGCATAGTAACGTTTATTTAGCTTTAAACATTTAATAAGGGCTTTTTTTTATATATATATATTAACTAGTTATTAACCGTATATTAACTTGTCATTGGTTATGGCTCTGGGCTACTGATTGGAAGGTCAGTGGTTCAAGCTCCCACATCGCCTACCTGCTACTGTTGGGCCCTTGAGCAAGGCCCTTAACTTTCTTTGCTCTAGGGGTGCTGTATCGTGACTGACTTGCTATCTGACCCCAGTTCCTAATAAGCTGGGATATGCAAAGTAAGAATTTCACTTTGCTATAATGCATATGTGATGACTATGTATGATGTATGATAAAAGTATGATTAAATCAGTATTGCTTTGGTTAATACATGCTCTTTAAGGTTGCTGCCATTTTCCCCTTCAACCTCATTTTACATCTAATCCTGTGGGAATCCTTAAAAGTACTTTCACCAGCATTTTTTTTAATCCTAGAAGGGGGCAGTTCCAAAAAGTAATAAAAAAAGAAAAGCCTCCGACATGAACTACATAGTGTTTTGGTAAAAGAGCAAATATGAGGAAAAAAATGACTCTAAATCTCTAATACAAGGCGATAAAATCATTAGCAGTATTTCAATGGTGCATTGTAACTGAAAATAGGAACTTGCGTCATTTCGGGGGATTCACCTTAACACAATGCGACGTCCCATTGGAACATTTACATTTATGGCATTTAGCATACGCCCTCATCCAGAGCTACTTACAACTGAGCAGTGGCGGGTTAAGGGCCTTGCTCAAGGGTCAGCAGTGGCAGCTTGATGGTGGTGGGATTTGAACCTGTGACCTTCTGATAAAAAAGTACAATGCCTTAAACACTGAGCTACCACCTCCCCGAAAAGGTAGTAGAACAGTGGCAGGATACAGTGAAGTCATACAAGCGGGTCAAGAGTTGGGAACCTGTGGTCTAGAGCTCTCATTATATCTAACACAACTAACATCTAGACGGGATGGATTATGCTGCCTCCTTGGTTATCATCCTATCATCATTAGAGGATGCTGACAGCATGCTGCTTAAATATAGCCCTTAGGGTATCTTTCTTATTGGAAAGGTTTTAAAAAAAAGGGGGAATTAGACTAGCTCGTGTACAGACCTCTGTAGGATGGATGGAGCACTGCAGCTTGGGTTGTAAATCCCCACCCCCTCATCCTTCCAGTCAATGGGTGAGGGAGAGACAGAAGGGCACCAGCAGGGGGTACTGAGACACACAGCGCATTTCATTCACGGACAGTCCTTTTGGAAGTAGTTGGTCTCAAGATAGCTTGTGTATCAGATAATTTGATATATCAGAAAGCTTTATAGAACTCAAAAAGCTTTCTATTGGTATAAGATCAAATACAGTGTATATATATATATATATATGCAAGAATATGGAACTGTCCTAATCTAAGTAACTGTTTGACAGTCGTTATGCGCTATATAATCTATGAACATTTAACTATGCAATGCATTACTTTATTATATGAAAGATAGCGTTGATACATTTATACAGCTTCATTAAAGAAAGGAAAGACATGAAAATAAGCATTTGTACAAGAATATTTGGCCGAAATATACATTTTTAACAGCTATCAAACCTTAATATAATAAACTAAGCATATAAAATATATATAATCTTTATATTGTATATTTATAAATTGTGTATTTATGAATTACACTTTAAAGATAATAAAAAGTTTGCTTTACCTTCCAATAATGCAAGTCTTCCACAATAAGTGACTGCATCCTAAAAATCTGTATTAGATACCTGTTTTACAGCCAGTCTGCACATCTTGTAAGTCATTTCTTCTCAACAGATGGAGCTGTTGAGTCAATTCTCTCGCTTTCAGACCAGTTAATTAATTTTCCTCAGTGACCATGACCCTGGATGTTACCTGTTTTATATGAATGTCTGTTGGGCATAAATGGTCATATTCAGTACATATATTAGGTTTTATTATTTAATAACTATACGACACATTCTGAGTCTGTTGGCATTAGTATAGGAAGATGTTCCTAAGATATAATAAAAAGTACAGTCTACAATACAGCGCTGCATCGTTTTAAGACTAGTAAAACCATTGTAACGCGAGTTGGCAGCCACTAAATGACTTTTTTTTACATTAATCATCTCAGCTGAAATAAGGACACAATGTAAAAAGAACGTCCTCATAGATATGTCTGGATAAATGCTACATTTAATGAAATACCAAACAATTGTTGCATATTGTTTAGTTAACAATTTTTATCCGCTTTGACTTTTCAGAATATTTGGTGCCGTTAATTCACAAAAATGAAAGGCACGATATTTTTTGTCATATTTTTAGTTAGTTTTCTTTATGAACTTCACAAACAAAAAAAACTGACAGTATAACCGTTATTGTGTATAGCTGTTTTACTAACCCAGTCAGTTACCTTCTAATATCACAGCATGACTTTCATGAGTTATGAAAGCTGTGGTATACAGTAAATATGTGTTAAGTTAGCATGATAGCTGTTTAGCCAGCACCATGTTTTGCTAAAAAAGCAGAAAACTCAACAATGCCTCAGACTGTGCCTGATGCAGTCCTATCTACTACATACACAGTATAGTTTTACTGATGTACTGAGACCCAGATAACATCTGTTCAGTGGTGCTGTCTTGCTATTAACAGATGGAGTTGAGAAGGGCTGACAAATTGAGTATAGCAGCAGATGGGCTAGTCAGTAACTGTATATGTACAGTATAAGATCATTTTACTAGGTCTAGTATAAACTAAAACAGGGTTGATTATTTTAAGGGTAAAAGAATGGCTGCAATAGTGTCCTTATTAATATGGCAGATAAATTTAGAATAACAGGATATAGGTCTCAATGTGAAGATGGTGACATAGTAACAGTAGTAATATGACAGTTTGTGAAATGCATTGAGTTGTATGCTTGCATCATTATTTGCGACTGATATTATTACATAGCATGTCACCTAAAGTTGATGTTTAACCCGGGAGTGAGACCAGTTAAAGAGCTACCAGAAATCCATTTCAAATGCACTCATGAATAATTCAGCCCAGTCAGAGAGGTGTCAAGGGCGCAATAAGATTGTAAAATGTCGTCACATTCAAGGTAATGACCGACTTAGCAATGAAAAACTGAAGCTGAGCACTGACAGTTCTTTAGAGTTCATACTTCAGTTCTGTTCATTATACTGTTCCACATGGGTGTTATTCAGGACTGGGGAAACAGAAACACTGTGCTTTAGCCAAGCAAAGCTTTTACCACAGACGTGTTAAATAGTAACAACTCCACATTCCAACTTCAGATCACATCCATTCTCTGAAAATGCCACCTCCAGTTCCTTTGACTGGGGGCTTCTCAAAACCATGTGTATCATTTAGAAAAAATAAATCATAAAAAAATGAAAGGAGATGTGGGTGATACTATTAAACAAACCACTTACCTAAATAATTATAAATAGCTACATTCTTTATAATGATTCCTGCATGTGGGGTCAATATAGCTTAGCCAGGGCATCTGCGATTTAAAAAATGTGTATAAATCTGCTGAAATTTCAGTCCACCGAGTTACTATATTTAGTTTTTAGTTTTGAACTAGTCTGGTGACTAGATTTGAGTGGGTTGAATCCAAACACACATAACATAAAAACAAGTGGGTCTTTTAATAAAATCAAATAGAATCGGAATGAAATAAGAAAACGCATGCAAAATTCAGTGAAAGACCAGTGAGAACATCCAATTGGCAAAATATTGATGACTTATAAATAATGAATCTAATATAGAAATAAAGAGTTTATAAAAAAAAAAAAAGGTTTATAAGAAATACATCTGAAGAGTTTTAACACACACAATAATAATAATAATAATACACATAAAATACATTCACCCCGTCACAAATGTGAATAACATCATGGAATAATAATAATAACAAAGTAATAACAGTGTGCAATGATAACATGGAAGACATGAGTATTATTTTATGATGTTATTCGCATTTGTGAAGGGGGTAAGCGTATTTTATTTGTATTATTATTGTGTGTGTGTGTGTGTGTGTGTGTGTGTGTGTGTGTG
>JAAIIK010000189.1:171973-208497 GCA_014706435.1 Silurus glanis | reverse complement strand
TTTGAACCTGAAAAAGGTTGCTGACTGCAAAATGGTTAAGAAGACCAGTCCCAGCATTAACAGCTTTACATACTGATCTACAACGTGTAATAATGGTGTCAGAGTGTAAGAAGATTTTTGCGGCAGAAAAAAGTTCCCCAGACATTTAGGAACTATTTGATTATTTTGTCAATCACTCATCTTATGCAAATTAGGATACAGGTTACTGAACACAGAACACTTTAACAACTCTTACAGTTATGACATGGCTCTGGCTCTGACTAGTTTTAGCTGCAATTCAAACAAAAGGTTTACAATAATGTGGCCGTTTTAATACCTCATTGTTTCTATAGTAACTGCACATTCACAGGGACTACTATGGTGGACTCTTTACATCATGTCAAGCTACAAAGTGGGAAAAAACATCTTTTGTGAGCAACAGTGTAACGAATGTAGCGATAACATTAGCGTTATAAATGAAATATTGATGTAAATATTTGTAGCTCGTCTGTGGAGCAGACGAAATTATAGATCCAACAAGCTGATCTTTGTTAAACTGTTTGTTTTTTGATCAGCGTGACTCATTTGAAAGTACAGAAGTGCATTTCCAAGTTGGAGTTTCCTGCTTTTGGACTGCTTTTTGTGGTTTGTCCCAAAAAAAAAAAAAAGGGAAGCTGGTGATAGTTTGACCATGTGTACCTGCTAAAATACAAGCAATAACAGGAACTCATTTGTCTCATGGTATTTATAAATTGAGTGCCATTTATTAATTATGTGATATGAGTTCAAATTTAGTTGACAAATTGCTGTTCTATAAGAGGAATGAAATGCTTTGAGATGTACTGCTTTAAGTAAAGAATCCAAAATATGGGTTGAGGGGGGTGATATAGGTTTGTCATGGTTTTCATAGTTTTCGATCAAATGAACAGCATGTGAATGGGTTAAGCATTGAACTGAATGAACAACATGGGTTTGTGAGGTGTGTGTGTTTAAGAAGCTGAATAGGGATAAAGAACACCATAGCAGTGTTCCCTTATCATAGCTGGTGGAATGCAACAGCTGCTGGAGTCTGTGATAGCATGTGTATGTGAGATAGACTGTGTGTGTGTGTGTGTGTGTGTGTGTGTGTGTGTGTGTGTGTGTGTGCTTGTGTGTGTGTGTGTGTGTGTGTGTGTGTGTGTGTGTGTGTGTTGGTGGTGGTGGTGGTGGTGGGGGGGTATTTGTGGTAGGCATGGTGGGCCAGCAGGAGCCCCCCTGAAAGACCCCCAACTCTCAACCCCCCACATTCCCTATGAGCCGGGCCACTGAAAGACAACTCAACCAAACACGAGTGTGTGTGTGTGTGTGTGTGTGTGTGTGTGTGTGTGTGTGTGTGTATGTGTGTGTGTCAGTGTGTCTGTGTATGAGAGAGTAAAAGAGAGTGAGGGAGAGAGGGAGAGAGAGAGAAGAGAGAGCGCATGTTCCAACTTAACAGAAGAGGAGAGACTGAGAGGAGCAGGAGTTAAGGAGAGGAGGGCAAAAAGCAAAGGAAGTGAGGAGCAAGGGAGAAGGAGGAGGAGGGGGAGGTGGGAGGGGGGGCGAGGAGGTGAACAGAGGGTGAAGAGGAAGAGAGAGCTGAGGAAGAGAGGGAAAGACAAAAGAAATAGGAGGAGAGACAGAGGAGAGGCAGAGCGAGGGAGCGCAAAGTGGAGCTGTAGGGAAATGGCTTCGGAGGAGACGGCTGGCGGGGCACGCAAAGCCACCAAGAGCAAACTGTTCGAGTTCCTCGTCCATGGAGTGGTGAGTACACTGTGTGTGTGTGTGTGTGTGTGTGTGTGTGTGTGTGTGTGTGTGTATATACGCATGTGTGTGTGTGCATGTGTGTGAGAATGCAGCGCCAAACGTTTATGTGTGTAATAGCCGGGATAGCCGTTAATGTGAAGGTTATTTCCAGTCCTCAGGCTCCCGGTTGCACGCTGCTCTTTCTTTTTAAAGCACAGAAAAAAGGGAAGTCAATGGGAAGGAAAACGAGCGAGGCAAGCATGCGTTTGTGTACAGAAATGTAAGAGAGAGCCGTGAAAACATGAGGGGGAAAGGCTGGAGCTAGCCTTTAGTCAATAAAGGACGGATGCAGAGCCTATAATGACGAGTGTTTCCATTCAGAACAACGCTTTCCTTCAGCCTGAATACGTTGACTCGACCTTATTTTAACTCCTCTGACCACATGAATGGCTGCACGAATAACATTCAGGAGTCTGGAATATGTATTTCAACATGTCCTGCAGAGTGAAACGGACACATTTCGAGATATCTTGTGTTACGTTTTGGCTTGGAACTTCATTACTTTCCTCAATGCAAGTAGCATTAAATACAGAAGAAGAAATAGAGAAGATCTGATTTCAAAGTCACTGAAATGTGTGCTTTTCTTATGTACCTAATACAACTCATATATGCGCTTGTACTGTGACTAGGAGAACATAAAATATATGAATTTCACCAAACCAGATCTTCCAAAACATAAAAGCTTTAATACATCAGCATTCTGTAATTGACGTAAGAAGTATACAGGCGAAATGCATGACTATAAAACATGTTACTTCTATTTCTTTATTTGCATGTCTAGTTTAATTCAGGCTGCAGTTTTAATACCTACTCATTCATCCAGACCAGCTATAGACCAGGAATAGCACTCATTTGTCCTTTTTTGGTTGGATTTTAGATGGTTTTAGATTACATTGTAGTGTGTGTTGAGATCTCTGTGTTGTCTGTTTCCATCAATGTTGTGGTTCTGTTGTTAAAGGCTTTTGTAGAAAGCGCATATATAACTCTCCTCAGCCACTCGGTTGAGTTTCAGTGTTATTTAATAAGCTGTTACTTTTTTTTGCAAGCCAGTATACTAATATAGTAATATAGCTCTGGCCCTGCATGGATAATAAAACCATTGAGTGTGTAGGCAGCAGGCAGTGAAGAGAGAAGCAAACTAGAAGCTGAGTTTAGATGATGAACGATGGAAACAATTGCATACGTCTCCGCAGACTAATTAACCTTGACGAGGCTCTCATTCTTCCTGACCAAATGTTTCCGCTCATCTCGTCACCTCTCCTCCTCTCGCGTTCGCTATCTACCTTTCGCCTCTCACCTTTATCTCAGCTCTCTACTTATCTTCATCCATATGTACCAGATCTCACAAGCACTTGTTTTTTTCATTGTTTTCCGAGATCTATAATCACACCAGCATACTGAAGCCGTCTCTATTCATACGAGTATAACCAAATTCACTGGGGCGCTATTGTTGTTATCTCCACTTTGGATGAAAATGTTTGGAGTTGGAAGAATGTGGAGGTTTAGCCTTGTTTCCAAGGTGAGGAACAGAGTGTGCATATCAAGGTTCACGATGAAGTGAAGATTTGAAAAGAATCTAGTGTGAATCGAACAAGAGTGGCCTGTTTAGTTCCTGTTAGATCTATTATTTGTGAAATTCTGAAAAGATTTCTCATATCCAGTAATAATGTGGTTTCAGTATAAAATGAGGGGAATAAAAGGCCAGCTTGTAGATCATTGTTTTTTGGTTTTTTTTTATTTATTTATGTATTCATGGCTGGTTTGATCTTTCACTATTTCTCCTTCCAAACTGTCCTCCTGTCACAACTGCTTTGTTTTGCCATGATGATGTTGGAAATCATTTATCTAAAAAGTATTAGTCATGACAGACAGACAGAGTTGTTTTCTTACGTTTTGTTTTCTTTCTTGATTGTTCTCTTGCTTTCCCTGTCTCAAAGTAGATACAAACAGTGTGTTGGTTAATGACAGACCGGCCCTTACTGTTTAACTTTGGGGATAAATAAAGATGACCTGAGGGTCATTTCACTTTGGTGGTAGCAGGCTTTCCCATTCATTTTGACCTAAAGCCTAGCACTACATAAGCACTGTGGGCCACATGACTGTTGTGTACTCAACCACTAGACGCATGGCGTCTAGGGAGAGTACATGAGTGAAGCAACTTATTGAACACTTTCTCGGTTGATCTCTTGCCTAAAGGACGATACATTTTAAAACTAATTTTGTGTAAAGTTCTGGACTTGTACTTGACCTGGTACATATAATATAGGGTTGTCACCCTGTCTTTATCAGCTTTTTAAATGCTATAAATATTAATATCTGATAAAAAACATTAACAGGAAATTTTCTTGAAGATGCCCCCGGAAACACTAGAAATAAATACAGAAATGCCAACACTGCCAGCATGAGCAATGAACTCTGGCAACTGCACTCCAAGTCATAATTGGTCTGAAAAAGTCATTTTTTTTAATTAAATCCTGCTTGCGCAGTTCTTTTTTGTATGTGTATCTGCTTGCAATATAAAAAAAAAAAACGAATCCTAATACTAGTACCCTAGTGTAAACCACGCCATCTTCGACAAATTGCATAGTGCTTATGGCAACTCATGGTCGCAATAATAAATAAATTGTTTTGTGATATTTAAATCTGGCTACTTGCACATGTGAAAGTAAAAACCTTTTTTCGGTGTTGTTGCAAGCATCATTCTTGCTCTCCTGTAGTCACAAACAGATATTCTGTGAACCTTTTCTGGTGAGCAACACTTCTTCTTTTTATACCTGTATTTGCATTCATTTTAGAGCTCATTATCTGTTTATTGCAAATAATGTGTTCATATTCCTATTAGAAAAGCAAGAATTCAGCATCTCTGAATCAGAGGTAAAAAAGCAACCAGTAAATGGCTGTCATTTTTTTTTTCTTCTCAATATGTGCCATTGCAACATTCAGCTTGGGCCCACGTGAATTTCAGGCTTGACATTTGTTCCATTTTGCTCAGTTTGTGGCATTTGCACAGAAAGAAATGTAACTCAACATGAGTGAGGACCTTTTTTTGTACTTGGGAGGTACATTAAACCAGCCATCAGCTCAGCTCTTGAATAATGACAAAAACAGGAACCTGAGAGAGACATGACCATGCTAGACGCTGGAAGTTGTTTATCGCCTGGATTGCAGACTGCAGTAGTCTGTCATTCAGTTGATTGATGGCACAAATGCTGTCAGCCTTTCTACAGCTCAAAACACTGTGGCTCGCTAACAAACCAGTGAGAAAACTTCATTCTCTGTGATTTTTGAAACGCCGGTTTGAATTTGTATTCGATTGGAACATCTCAGTAACACAGGTTTTTGTAGGACACTTTGCTTAAGACTGTGCAAGTGGTACACTTTTAGGGAAATATGTACACAATGAGAATTTTCTTTTCACAAAATGCTCCAATTGAAAATACTTAGAAAGTAAAAACCATCAGCCATCTAAAGAACCCACAAAGAACCCTTTATGTCAGAGCATTATGTATTTAAACTACTTGCAAATAAGTGCACTTGTATTCAGAAGTGGATTGTCGGGAACTGCATTACAGCACAATTTTCATTAGGAGCTGAAGATTAAGGCGGATCACATTTCACTTGTATGAAGCATGATGATGAGAACCGACATAATGCGCACTTAGACAAACACACATGCAGTGAAGGTCACCACACTACTGTACACATTTGTCCATTGGAAAACATACTGAGATACTGGTGCTGACATAGACAAAGTAGATGTTTTGGTGTCCTAGAGAATTTTGTTAATTCGCGTTTCCCTGAAAATAAGACCGGGTCTTATATAAATTTTTGCTCCAAAAGATGCGGTAGCGCTTATCTTTGGGGGATGTCATATCTTTTCATGTACAACATTCTACCAGTTCATTTATTTATGTATGGTACAAACATCTGTATATCATTCACTTCATATTGCAACCTGTACTCTGATTGGTCATCTGTTTTTACCGTACCTCTCGTATTTACAAATACCTACGGTAATTATAATTTATATTACTATAATAATCATTATTATAATATATGAATATTATATTACTATAATTAATTAATTATAATTATAATTATTATGTGTATGAGGAAAATGATATACAGTGCAACCTCAATACTCGTTCTATGACCCCTTGTGAGTACCAAAAAAATGGCGAGGTTTTGACTCTCTTTTTTTGATGGTTCCTTTTTCAAAGGGAATTGTACATGTACTGTTCTGTAAACGCAACAAAAATTGTGAATTTCTTGTCATAAATGTTTTATTTACTACTTAAAATTAATAATACAATAATGAAAAGTTTTTCAAACATCGTTATGTAATTTATTAGTACAAACTCTGTTTTGAAATGTTACTCCGAACTTTCGAGATTTTTTGCGAGTTACTCTTAGTCCGGTCCCAAATGAAAAGTCGCGAGTATCGAGTTTCCACTGTATATCATGGAAAATAATTGTTATTAATATTTTTATGGTTCTTCTTCTTCTTATTGTGTCAACAATTAGACATAGGTAGGTAGTCAAAATGAGTTCTTATTTACGAGAACCTTTAAGTTCAAGTTAAGTTAAGTTTAAGGACGTTTGTTTGTCTGTTTGCCACCACTCGACTTCATTAGAATGAAATTGATAGTTGGTTTGTTTTCTGTTTGTTTTGACAACCTTTTCATTCATTGTTCAGAAATACGTCGACACCAAGCGGGGATATTCACCCGGGTTAGATTCAAAAGGACTCAACTCTTTTTTGACAACGAGTCCCGAACTGTTATTTGCTCCATTTAGCTAGCTGGTGGATTATTCCTAACTTAGTCTGGTTGTTGATCTTTATTTGAAACGGATAATAAAAGCAGCACTGCAAAGACCAGAATGGTCAGGCACCTGTTCCAAAGCATTGAGTGGCAGCAACAACTGGCTGCCGATCAGACAGCAAGGACCGAGATTGTGCAGAAACAAAAAAAAGGAGTAGGCTGATGCAAAGCACAGCTCTAACATAGCTATATTCTCACCATCTGATCTTCTCACCATCTGATACACAATTATATTAAATAATTATTTGCGTTTGTAACATAGTGAACTGCCATGCGAACGCCTTGAGGAATTACAAAAACATTGCCACATTCTATGAGAACTGGATGTCCATTTAGAAAATCCTCCGAATGTCAGAGCATTAAATGTGTCTAAAGTTAATGCTTCCGTTTCTTATGTGTTTATGCAGTTTACTGTCACCGATTAACAACAGTGTTTGTCTCTGCATCTCATTTTACAACCCATCTCCAAGCCTCCCTGCTTAATTTGCTCTTATTTTGCAATAATCCAGAAGCTTGCTAGATTCTAGAAAGGAGAAAAACACTCACCCACACACAGTACTGGGCACAAAGCAACACATTTTAAAACAGATGGAAGGGGAACAGGATCCAGTGTGTCATCAAAGGAACGGCTCCTGTGAAAAGTGTCACCCGTGTCACCTTGTTGTCACTTCAGTGTAGACAATTTCCTACCTGCCCCACCTCCATCCCCAGATGCTAACACTATGACAGCGAGCACTAAACCCGGGCTTTAAGATCAGGAGATAAGGGTGACACTCGTACATTCAGAGCACATCCCTTTACTCCCAGGGTTCAATAGGAACACTTCCTGCATAGCTAAACAGAACAGTCCTTCCCACATTAAGGCCACAGGGTGAAAGCAACAGTCCTTCACCTTGTGGCACCAAAGCAATGCCTTGAATGGTAAAATAGATGTTAGTGAATGTTGGTTGAAGTTGATTGGAGGAGGTGTTACTTTCTGTTTTAATGGCCTACTTGGGATTCCATGGCTATATTGTGGTTTGCTGGAGGTGATGTACTTTGAAATCAAAGAGGTCCTAAGATGGTATTTCGAATGTGGTCCTGTTATTACGTTCTTGTAAATATTATGACTGCATTTTAATCATATACACTCCGAATGCTGCGATGTTATGGTTGGTTGTTGTCACTCAACATTTTCCAACAGTTTGTTTAATGAAAAACCTAGTGTTATTTTGACTGTAAGTAGTTCAAAGGCTTTAGAAGTGGTCTGTCCATTGGACACCATATACTGCATCTGTTTAGATACTGAAAACTTATTTTAGGTGACATTTTTTAAATGTTGCTTTTGGGAAATGAAACAAGCACTAATAGAATTTAACACGGTCAGCAACAGGTTGCCTCAGGGAGGAGCAGTGGACAGGTAAGGTAATGACAGGGTCATAGCTTCAGAGTAGTTTAAAAATACTGCACATACACCAAGATGAACAGAAATCAGAATTAATTCAAACAAGAGTAGGTCTGTCTATGATGAACACAGTTCAGTGGTCTAAGATATATTGCGAAGATTGAGAGAGGAATTTTTGAGAAAACTCTGAAAAATGTGCACTATGGTAACCTTGCTTCTCATGCAGAGGCTGAGAAAAATAACTATGCTGGAAGATTGCATCTTGTCATCCCTTAACAGTCAGCTATGTGCTTACCCTGAAAGTTTACTAGATAGCAGCCTATAATATAAGTCAAGCATGATTATTTGTCTTCTTTGTTTTTTATTATTATTTTTTTTTTGGCTTATGTCCTTATCGATGTTATCACACCCCACAAATATGTACGGCTACGGGCTGCTGCTAATGGTTTTTTAATAGGAATCTGTCAATAAAAGATTTGGTTGGCTGAATGACTGGTTTAAATTCAATACACGTCTTGTAAGTAGTCATTTTATCCCATGCAAGAATTGAATTTGAACAGTGAATAGCTCTAAAGGAAGTCAGTCCTGCCTCAGACTTTCTGTCTTTACAAATATATGGAATTAGTTTAGATGAAATCCAATTGCACAAAGAGAACCTTTGAGACGTGGGCTGTTTCACACATTTACTCCGACCCACACACACCAGCTGTTCCTAGTTGAGTGGCTGACACAGGTGGATTGGTGTTAAGACCCTTTTTACTTTGTTAGGTCTCTTGGTTCTTTATTGGTTCAGCTGTGCAGGGGAACAGCACACGCTTTGTTTTACAGATAGACATTTGCCTTTTACTGGTATCTGCTACACATTCATGCATTATTGTGTTAGCAACCACTAAGAATAGTTTCCTCAACACAAGAATAGTTAATTAACTTTATACTATATTTGCAGAAAACTTTGATAAATGCAGTTTTGTGAGTCAGAAATGAAATTGTTCAATCAATAATCTGATACTGAGTATTGGCATGGGGTATTTCACAGAAATGCTGGACAATGGATTTGACATATCTACAATGCTATTTTTTACTTAAACACATTTGATGTTGATACACATAATTTATCATGTATCATGTATGCAGCTTTACAGAAGTAAACAGATTTTACAATTTTAATGTGCCTGTAAACTTAGTGCCTATAAGTGTATCCCTAATGGGCCAGTCAGTGGTGACAGTGGCACAGAAAAGATGGTATGAGGAACAATGCTTGAAAAGGAACCAGCTGCAGAAGGGAACCTATCCTCATTTGGGTGGCAACCAATGCCCATTTATTATAGTTTTAATGTTGTTAAGCTGTTCTGTTCAGTGAACTGTTCACTGATGAGCGCTTAAATGCAGAACTGTCCAAAAAAACTGTAGACCTAGCTGTCTAGCCTGCACCTTTTGAATAGTGTAGGCATGCTGGATCATAATGCACTGGAAACAAATTTGCTCAGACACTATGGCACGAGGCCATTCAATGGTTTTATATATCAGCAGTAGTATTTCATGATCAGTGTGGGATTTGGCAGCAGTATCTTGCAGTCTCTAGTTTATACACTGTACAGATGTCTATATTGAATGCTAGCTTTCTTTGAGGAAGAAATGCTATAAATTGTATTTCCCTTAATGTCTCTAATTACAATTTTTTCCCCCTCCCTGTAGCGTCCCGGGATGCCATCAGGACCAAGGATGCCCCATCAAGGGGCGCCAATGGGCCCTCCAGGCCCACCGTATGGAAACTCCACTGTTCGGCCTGGGCTCACCAATCCACCAATGGAGACCAATCGCAAACGTCCTGCCCCCTCACAACAACATATCCAACAACAGCAGCAGCAGCAGCAACAGCAGCAGCAAGCGGTACAGAACAGGAATAGGAAGTGAGTGTCATTACTTCCACTATTCAGTTGAATACACATATAAGATGAGCATAATACACGACATAGTGTGAGATGTCTCTATGACTACTAGTGTGATTGTAGGCTTGAAACTGTAGGCTGTTGCTGTGACTGCAGGAGTTAGTCAGTGAAGGCTTATTCCAATACCGATGTGGTGTCTGCGCAGGTTGTCCTGGAAATAATTGTGCAGTTAGTTAGCAAGACCCCAGTTAAATATGTAAGTATTAGCACTTTATTTTCCATGAAAATGTAATGATGCAGCAGAGGCAGGTGGTGTAGGTGGAGTAATCCAAAAACGTGGTAATGAAAACAAGCAGAGCATCAAAACACAGTAGAGCAGTCAGCGAGTCAAACAAGTCCAAAACACAAGAAACCTAAAAGCGTAGACGAAGGGGAGAATAGCGAGGTCGATATGCATAGAGCAAAGAAAACAAACAGCTTGGTATGCAACACGAGATTAACAATACTTTGCAAAGTTGTTAGTGTGAGCATCGTTTAGGAATGCTCAAAACAGGAAATGACCTATGACCTGGGTGAGCTCAATATTCAGGTGGCTGTTCCCTCTGGTGGCGTGGCAGATATATTGCATCTGGATTTGTTACAGCAAGTAAGTACTGGCAGAGCATAGAATGTTGGGATTTAAGTGTCGCTTGCAGCTACGTGTACGCTCAGAGTAGACATAATAGTCTGGTCTATTTTATAACAACACTCAGGTCCAACAGTATGAACGACGAGCGAAGCCATAGTTATGATTTATTAAAAAAAAAATTTATTATGTCTAAAAAATTTCCAATGGCATTTCCTGGGTTGGCTGTAGCTTGCATGCTTTGTCTCAGTGTGGAAACTGCCATACCTGCTTCATGACAGCATGTGTGATGAGAAGGACTTAAATTAATAATTTTTGCATAGTGCTTTCATTTTAAAATATATTGTTGATTGTTAAATTAGCCAAAAATCATATTTAAAAAGTAGTTTATAAAGTACTACAGGTTATATTTGTTACCAATTAGCTCATTGTTTTTTTGGGGGTTTTTTGTGTGTACGAGTGTGTGTTTCGTTTCCAGTCGTAGAACATGGAGGGAAGTGGGAAATAGATTTTTTTTATATTTCCAGCTTCTATTTTTTTATTTTGTGGTTGACAAGGCTAAACTGCATTAGGCTGAACAGACATTGACTTGCCACAATCTAATGTTATTGTTAGCATGAAGATATTTCATTAGCAGAGTATCTAGTTTTGTCCAAGTACTATTTAGTTTTTAATCACATCTCATTTCACGCAGCCTCACGGACGTTTAAGCAGTCAAAGCGTGTAAAGCGTCCTTGAGCTTGGGAAAGGCGCTATATAAATTAAACTTATTATTATTATTATTATTACTTCTTAATAAAGCGACTGACTGAAACTGTTGTTATAATAATGAAAATGAGCACAGTTTTATGATTGGGAACTGGAAGCTGTATGAGACAGCAGTCATTTCATTCTAACTAATGCTAGCCCATATGCACAGTGGCAACCTCAGAATTACTTCACTGTTTCCTACCCATCCATGATTTGTTTAGAATGGAATAAATTCACTTTAGAATTAGGTTTTATATGCATTAGGATTTATATGGATTATTTGTACAAAAACTCCCACAAACATTTTGTTAATTATTCATATCATTATCTAATGTTGTATTGAATTACAAGGTTCCAAAACGCTGAGGTGAATTCAATATGTACTGCTTTAGTTAGTATATAAATAATAACCAACAGAACGAATACATTCAAAGTGTACATCCATTAAGTTATAATTGTGAATAGTCATAAGATAATTGACAGGATATGGCACAGCACAGCAGATGAAGACATTTTGTTTGTGTACAGTATATCTACAGACAGATGTCAATATCAAAACTTAAATTCAATTAAAAGTGATTTAGGTGCTTGCTGGGTCACCACAAGCTCCTAAATCAGCTTCAGTGCACCATGGCATAGATTGTACAGACTATGGAACTGAGCTGGATCATTGAGCATATTTCTTTTCAATTATTTTTCCTCAATTGGTGTTTAAATGATGGTAGTAAAGAATAATGTCTAATACGTAAATCCAAAATCTACAGTAGATCATTGCTTGGGTTGGGATGTCTGTTCAGGCAATATTATATGATTCAAATCAAACCATTCGGTAAACATGTGTACCATGTGGATAGGGTCATTAGAAGAGAAAACATAGGATAAAGGCAGTCAGATCAAGGCAGGAAAATCAGTCAGAATTAATTTGCAGTCCAAACATGCTAGCATAATATTTCACACAGTACAACACTTTATATGATAGAGTAGGAACTATTTGTGTCCACCAAAGCTGAAATGAATAAAATAGCATTACTTATTACCAATAAAAGTCCTGCTAGTTCCCAAAAATGATAATGGCGTCAATATTGATTGTCACTCGTTCACACTGATTTATTTGTTTTGTTTCGTTTGTATCACTGTTTCACAAGTTGTTCAACATGTAGAAATGAACACCTCACTAACGAGTCTACATTAACCCACAGTAATATAATATTCGACCTGTTTGAAACATAAAAATATAAACTTATCAATAAGCGACTCGAGATTTCTCCACATTTAAATGTTTTTTCTTGTATTGAATATAGACATGTGCTTACAACTTTAAAAGCCTTACATGGTTCAGTCTTTTTCGTGTGCACTCAGGTTCTCTAGTTCCATCCTTCTAAAGCATTCCCAAGCAGTATTTATTTGGTAAAAGTTCTTTATGATTTATCTTTTACCTCTCCATTCAAAGCCAAAGCCAAAAATCTTTTACCATCTGTTATAACGCTGTCTGTCACTCCTTTTATCCACCTTGTGGATAGTTAACAGTTTTTGGATAGTTTATAGAGTTTTCTATTGTGTTCTATTGTTTAAACACTGATTAGTTCTTTTTCCAGCTGTCTATACTTTATCATGTTTGAGTGTCTGCTAAGCTTGGGACTGTATTAGCTGTCATTTGATTATTTATCATTTGACTCACTCTGGACGTCTTACCCTTTCTCCCTCTTCTTTGCCACTTGTTCTCCCTTGGTTTATTTAATCAACTGATACTTATTCTGTCTTTTGGACAAGACAAATCGGTGTTACGTGAGCATACATTAGTAGAGTCTGCACTCTAGTAGAATCCAGAGTGTATGAGTGTAAATTTATTTCTGATTGGTTGTCAGATTTTAAACAGATATCCCATACTTTTAGTGCACTCAAATGGAACCAGGTGAATATGTGCTTTTTTTACGAGCGCACAAAGATAAGAAATTGGTTAAAATTGTATGAAAGTGTTTACCGGGCAACCAGGAAACAAATTGGAGCATGAACTACTTAACATACGGATTGTTTGTTACAACAAAATAGCAGGGGGATAAAAGAAAATGAGAGAAAACCTTCACAAATCTGAGTACAGTATTCTTCTATATTTAAAACAATGTCTTTTAGGCTACAGTGCCAGGAAATAATTTAACTAAAAGCAGCAGAGGAATATCATTTCTTCTGAGATGTTACCATAGCAACATTTAATTATAACCCATACTGCACTAATATTTAGATTAGATTTTTTTATGTTGCCACATAGAATGACAAGTGTGGTGTTGTATATGAGAAACATACAAGCATGCATTGGTTTCATGCAAGATGACAGCCACCAAGAGCGCCACTCTATTTTGTCTTTTGCTTGGGTAATTCATTTGGTATTATGTCTTTTATATGCCATTTTCTATTTATTGTACAAAGCCCATGGTCCAGGAACACCTACATATCCTGCATTTGTTGTTTTTCCCCTGAGTCACTTATCCTGATTGACTGAGCTTGAGTAGTAAGTGTGTGAGCCATGTTATTATACTAATAACTATGTAAAATATTATGTCAAATTGTTATAATATTAACACAGAATCAGTTGCAAGATGTAAAACACCCAAGCAAACGTGTTGTTAATATCTACACAGGGTTCCAGTTCAAAAATCATATTGTATTTTTATGTTTTTGTTTGTCTTTGTAAAGGATTGTCCGTTGGGCCATGTGCTCTTACTTGTGTTGATCACTAAACTCTATTCATGCCTTTAGAGGTTTTCTCAACCAGACGTAAAAATAAACAAAAGTCAGTACTTTCTAATGAAGTCCCATTCAAATTCCGTCGACCCGTAGGAAGCCAGCAGGAATTCCTGGAGCCAGTGAGATGCCAGGAAGGCAGATGGACATGAGAGAAGCCCAATCAGATCCCACACTCGGATCAAAGTAGGAATTGATTCTGCTGCATGATAGATACTCGTGCGTTTTTTTATTTTTGACCCACCCATGTCCCAAACCTTCCCCACTGATCCTTACAACAACCCCACCCCTACCTATCTCCCCACCCAAGGTTTGTGTTATAGCAGATTCCTTTAAAACTTCCCTAACAAGCATTTTGCACCTCACCCAGGAAGTAAAGTAGAGCAGAGTTTTATTTCAAATAATAATAAAAAAAAACAACATTAAATACTTTTCATTTAAACACAGAGGACCTTATTATACCTGCACCAATTATCCTGTTACAGAGTGTTTATGCATGGATGTGCATGATGTGCTGCATGGCATGATGGGAAATAGTTTTAGATTAAACTATAGCACACTTGACTACACTTGACCTGTTTCCTGTAGTGTGCAATTACATATAGCGTTCACTACACATAAGCTCTCTTTTTTGAGTCACTTTAAATGACCTTATATGATTTTTTAAGACCTTGGGAAAAGGCTGTAGGTTAAAAACACATCTCTGATATAGACTTTCTTATAGAACATCTGCTCAACTGTGTTTTTAAGGACAAGGGCTCTTCTGAATGAAGTGGCCACTTCAAGCATTTTTTAGGTGATTTGGTGTTCTCACAATGTTCCTGTTTACGTGCATATGTGTGTGTGTGTGTGTGCGTGTGTGTGCGTGTGTGTGCGTGCGCGTGCGTGCGCGTGCGTGCGTGTGCGTGCGTGTGTGTGTGTGTGTGAATGTCTTTTAAAACTATCCTTACAGAGCAAGGAGAAGCGTGTTGTTTTATTTTGGGAGTGCCAAAATGTTTTTTTTTTTTTTTTCCACAATGAAATAGTGAAGTAGAAAGGGAAGGAAACAATGTTTGGCCCTCATGTCGGTAGCGGAATCAAACACATACACCCGAGTGAAGCGATGAACTCACACCTAATTTCGCTCAAGGTCCTGTGTAAGAAGTGTTTGCCAGGTTCCACGTTGTGAAGCTGTCGGTGTCGCCCTGCCAGCCGTCTCTGCACCCATGTTGGCGGACACCATCTGGGCTGGAATCACTAACGCACATATACACAAACACGCACACACACACACACACACACACACACAAACAGCACCAGCATTTTTGCATCCTGGGCCAGCCCCAGAATTTTTGCAGATGTCCCGGGTGCTACACTATCGGTCTCCATAGTAACATCTCATCCCCCCCCCCCCCCCCTCCTCGTTGTGTCCTTCTCTCTGTCTCTCCTTTCTCTCTCTTTTCTGCAGCACCAAGAGGAGGAAAATGGCTGATAAGATTCTTCCACAAAGGGTGAGTTCCCTAAGCTTGACATTATTTCTGTGGTGTGTGTGTGTGTGTGTGTATGTGTCTGTGTCTGTGAGCATACTTGTGTGAGGGAGTGCTAGTCTACTCAGCATGCCTGAGACGCTGCGTTCGCGTTCGATTTTGTGATGTTGATCTTTTTAGAGACAGGTTATGTGATAGCTGCTAATCATTGGCACAAAAGAGCCAGAAAAAAGGGTTAAGGGGCAGCTGTGTATACGTAGCCGGACATGATTCAAACTTGAAAGCCGGGATGGTGCGTTCTCCAAAATGACATTTATATTCAGGGCAGAGAGTCAGGAGTCCACAGGTGTATCGAGAGAGCTGTAACCCAAATAATGTGATGGAGACTCAAACTCCCAGTGCAAGCTGCAGGTGTGTGTTCACCAGCATAAGCTTTCGCTCTACACGCACTCTCATTCTCCGTTTTAAATCCTTTATCCTTTTATTAGTTTAACCAACCATGAGTGATTAAGAAGTAAAACCTATGTGTATGTGTGGTTTAAAGATAGTCCACAGGGGTTATGGCTATGTGTTTTACTCATTGCTGTGAGTGAGTGTGAGTGTAGGAGTTTATATCAGACCTGTATAGATAGATAGGCCAGAAACAGAGACGCCAGTCGCATTACTCATAGTCCGAGTACTCACTTCTCTTCTTTCTTGCCGTCTCCGGAGAGAGCGAGAGAGATAAAGAAAGATAGCGCACAAGAGAGAGAGTGAGAAAGAGGGAGAAAGCGAGATTGGTGCAGTGTCTGAATCCATGGGTCTGTGCCCAGTATGGAGTGAAGCTTTTGGCACACACATCCTCCAACCATCTGTGTGTGTGCATGATAATGTGGCACTGGAGGGTTTGCTGTGGATTCTTGGCAGAAAGCAAACACTTAACAGCATACCATTAAACACTACTGCAGCGATCATTTCAGCATTTATATGAATCACAGACTGACACACAGAGCAAACGGGCAGACGTGCTGACGGATAAGTGTGCTTATGAGAGATTGACCGTGAGAACAAGGAAGAAGCATTTGGCCAATTTTTAGCTTAACTTATATTAGCTGTCTACTCTATGCCCAGTTATGAGCTTGTTGATAATGTTTTTTTCCCCCCATTTCTGCTTGCTATGTATCAGATCACTAATATAATGGTTTAATCAACAGCACAGTGTGTTTTATTTTCTTAAAGATCATGACATTTTTTTCTCCCTCTTAGATTCGTGAGTTAGTCCCAGAGTCCCAGGCTTACATGGACCTGCTGGCCTTTGAGCGCAAACTGGACCAAACCATAATGCGCAAGCGGGTGGATATCCAAGAAGCACTGAAACGACCCATGAAGGTTAGTCATGATAACTACATATAGTTTACTCCACCCTCATTGCAGTGTCTTGGATGTCGGTATATCTATTATCTTTGGATGGGTTTTTCCCTGGAACCGGTTTTAGTATTCTTGTGCTTAATGCTATATCTGTATAATGATATATCGATATAGCAAAACACACTTTCAGATTTCAGACCAAGGCAATGCTATATTCCTGTTCATATTCTTTAAGTAAAAGCAGACCACTTCTATTCGGTCTCCTCAGAAACCCTAATAGATTTCTGTCAATGCAATGTAGTGTTAACGTTTGGCACGGTGCCCCTTTCTAAATTTATTTTTTGTTCACAGCAAAAGCGCAAACTGCGACTCTACATTTCCAACACCTTCAACCCAGCCAAGCCCGACGCAGAAGACTCAGACGGTAGCATTGCATCCTGGGAACTGCGGGTGGAGGGAAAGTTACTTGATGATGTGAGTCGGTGGATTTGTGAAACATATATATATATATATATATATATATGTGTGTGTTCACGCTCTCACACACATCACCAGTAGCATCACCAGTCTCTCCAGTAGCAGGTGGGGTACAGATGTTTACTGGCATCAGCAGATTACAAAGAGATCATTAGTGATGTGCCCATAGAGATTCTCATTGTAGTCTACAGGGGGCCTCCAGGCGGTCCACAGCTTTGGCTTTAAACATATTTGTCTTAGAATGTTGATCAGCTGTGTGGTTCCGTGTGAAAAATGTAGACTCGTTGGCGCTTTCTGAGACGTGCACTGACAGACTCTGCTGTATAAACCTTATAGAAAGGACCTTAGTTTCCAAGTAACTTTACTTTACAGCTCTACACTGGTTTCCGCCATGCTTCAAAGATCAGCTGAGAGTCAGGTCTCTCTAAGTGTTCTAAGTTGATTACAAAGCATAAATATAGCAAGTTCTACAGAAACTCATTAACTCATTACAGAAAGGTATTAATCGTTATGCATCAATTCTACAGTATTTTTGATTCAGAACAATACCATTAGCACCATTAATCCAGCTCTTGAGAGCTCCATTTGAATGCAGGTACTGGAAAGAGGGTGAGGTGGTTTTCCCAACAGATGGCAATTATTTTCTCAGCTGTTCAGCAAGTACAGCACACACTGCAAAAGCTCAGCAGTTAGATATCATTCAAAGGCAAGATGGGTGATAATGCACTGATTCTGGCATTAGTCAGATTTTTTAAATTGTGTAGCAGTAGGGTATTCCTTAATCATGTGCCAGGAACCAAAAGGCCAAAATAAGTGTCACCTAAAGCATTTGAATTAGTTTTTAAACTTAAAGACTGTTGCCACAATGTGCTTTTATGACTAGAGTATATATACTGTAAATATAAGCAATATGAAGAACCTGGTAGATTGGTTAAATCCATGATATTGTAAAAATCTAGCTGTCTTTATTCTAAAGTTCTGTCTCCATCTACTCAGAAGGATATCGGAATATATGAAATATTATAATGTGCTTCAACTAGTCTCCAGTTCTGTGTGAGCTGTTTATGGTGGAAAAAAACAATAGAGTGAGAAAAACATCTTGAAGTCCGCATTTTTCTTAATATACGCCAAAAGACAGGAGTATACAGACCAAAGCAAGTGGGAAGACATGACCAAAAGTAAATTTTAAAATAACGGTCATGTCATCATCCACTCACAATTTTTATGGATAGTTTCATGAATGTTCTTTCAGAGAGTAAAAAAAAAATTGCAAAGGCAGAATGAGGTTCATTCTTGTCAGATAGAAGGAAAATGCTTTTGGGCAGATTTCTTATTTTATAATAGAAATCCGTTTGTCCAGATGTCCTTGAGTGTTCTGAATAACTCTCTTTTGAAATATTTATTTAATACCCAATTCCTTTTTAAAGTATCTGACAGGTAAAGTGCAGTGAAGACTGATATAATTGGCTCTTTAGAAGTAAAGGAGAAGATTTTGACCAGTTCATTAGAAAATCCTGACTGCCATCTAGCTGAGGTCTGATTGTCAAATATAAGGTACTCTGTTTATAAGGTTACATCATGCCATGTTATAAACTTGTGAGAGATGCAAAAGGGAGAGCACAGTAAACCCTGGATGAACCCCAGGAGATGATTTAGTCATACCATTGATGAGAAAGTTGGAGCACATGATCTTAGTCACAAAAGAAGGCACTTCTATAGGAAACTTTAGTATCCAGTTAAATGACATTAGCAGAAGACCATATCCCTATGTTTCCTAATTGGAAAATGAATCATATATTTGAATAAATAGTTGAAGCTTGTTCCAAGAGTTTTTGGTTGGAATCCTAGTGATGTGCCCCTACGTGCCTATATATGTTGATAGACAGGAAAGGCAGTGTAATAAACACTGATGCTTTCATATCTGCCAAATCATCATGTTTTTTATTGACTCTGAATGATTCAGTGCTCATGCTAGATAATTTCCAAGATATTTATACCAGTTTCTGTGTATTGTATATAATAACAGGTTCATGCACATAGTTTTTCTATGAAGTCGTTCCAGTGAACAAGAGCGCTAGAGGAACTGAAAAAGCCGAGAATTGCAGCTCATGTGCTTTTGTCAGGAGTGACCTCATAGCCTTTAAATGGCAGCTATGTGTGTTTTAGCATGGTGAGGTTAAAATTATTTGGGTCGACTCCAAGTTTCCGCCACTGCAATATGCTCCACTTACCAATGAGGTCATTCTACTTCTCCTGTGCAAACATTAACAATTGGACCCATCTGACTTTCTTTCTGCTTTGCCTTTCACTCTTTTTTTTTATTTTATTTTTTTTTATCATGCCTCTATATCATACACCAAAGATAGAATAAAGCATGATATTGTTTTACTCTTGAAAAGAGACAAAAAAAAAATCTATGCTCTAAAATTTCATTTTGTTCTTTTGGGCCATAGACAATTATATTGTTTAGTCTCAGAATATGGTTTCCGCGATGGCTAGCGAATTGCTCCAGCGGTTTCTTGTTTGGTTTGGATAGTGAGGTGGGTGATGGGTTTACCAAAAAAGATGCGGCCAAATGCCTGAATGTCTAGCCAAGTGTTTAAGCAAAATTGTGCTCTGTAACCACACAAATGTCAGCGATGACAGTTTTATACAGTAGAATGGCTCTTTGGTTTGGTTTAAATGGAACGATATCATTGTTTAAAAAAAAATCCCACACAACTACGTTTTATACTGAAAAAGATCAAATATGTGCTTCCAATTCGACGTACAAACACACAGCTCATTAGAACATACTTTCTTGTCTCTTTCCAGCCAGGAAAATTAAAAAGGAAGTTTTCATCCTTCTTTAAGAGCCTGGTGATTGAGCTGGATAAAGATCTCTACGGACCTGACAACCATCTAGTGGAGGTGAGCATTCAGTCTGCTGTAATCATAAAGGATCTATATTTTCCTAAAGAATTGAATGTTTAATATGTATTTATTGTTATTAAGCAAATGTTTCATGGTTACTTAGTATAGTTGCTTTCCTTTTCACACATTCTGACACATTCAATTACAGATGTAGGCAACTTTGTTTTAAGAAAGACTTGTTACAGGCAGAGCGATTTGGAATGAAGTACATTTGTATGAATATATCAGAATAATTTGTAAAGCTTTGCTGGTCCAAATCAGTTGCTTGGAAAACTTAAATCTTTCTTTTAGTTCCTGTGATAAATTATTTTGTGTCTACTACACAAAGTTGCTCGTTAATCAAATACATCAAACTTGGGATTGTTAGCCAGCTAGCATAAGTGTTTGATAGCAACAATACATTGGATGTGAAGCCTATACATGTGCACAAGTTAGCATTTAGTTTGCCTTAACTACCTTCATTTTGCCATGTTTTACCTCACAACATATATTTGCTCATATACACAAAATAATAGTCTCATTTCTGGATGTTATCTCAACTCATAGTTATATAGCTAAAATAAATATATGGATACATAGCCATCACATCTACATGTGCGTTCCGAACTTCCCATTCAATATATAGTCTGTTGCTGTTATAACAAACTCTTCTGTTTTTGGAAAGAGTTTTTACTAGTTTTGAACCATGGCTGTGAAGATTTATGTTTTTTCAGGCACCGGAGCATTAATGAGATTAGCCAGTGGTGTTGGTGAGGAGGTCTGCGGTGCAGTGAGAGACAATTTCCTTTCGAAACCTAGAATAAGATCAACCTCCAGGTTTTTACCAATCAACTGTGTCACTGGAAAGTGTGATTTAATTGGGACCAATTTTTTTTTAAACTGCTGTGAATCCCTTAATTCAGGTCATAGCTCAGGTCAAACTTTTGTGCTGGACACTTGAGTTCTTCTATTCCAACTTCAGCAAACTATGACAGTGAAGTTTGCTTTGTGAAGAGAGACATTGTGACGCTGGATCCAATTTGGGCTGCTGAGTTCCAGTTAAGAGAAATTTTACCGCTACTTATAAAGACATTCTGTGCATTTTTTTCTTCCAACTGAAGAAAACCACGTATAGGTGTGATGGTTAGGTGTCCACATACATCTATTGGACATACTGTAGCCCACTTCTCATTTAGGACAATAGGGTAATAATTGTATATTATACAATTTTTTTTTTTTTTTTTTTGGGGGGGGGAATTTAGCATAGATTTGAGTACATCCAACATAACGAGATATATAAGGATTAATTAAAAGCATGTCTTTGGATTAATGCCTGAAGAGAAACACATTCAATGTCAAAAAACAACACACTACAAGAAGTCCAAGAGCTTCACTTTGTATAATTATGGACTGAATTTTACACAGATATGTAATCCATAAGAGTATCAAGTGCATTAAGTGTTATTTATTTGAAGTGATTCTTATACATTAAATACAGTATTATTTAATAAGCCTAATTAGCAAAATGGCCACTGGGAGTTAGTAAGGAGCATGTGGTGCATGCTTAGAGAGTGTAGCTGCGTAAGAAAATCTCAAGGAGCTTCAAGTGTTTTTCTTTTCAGCTGCTGAGCAGCGGGGCTCAGGTAAGATTCAGCCTTGCACACAGTCCAAACAGTGTGTCTTAAAAAAAAAAAAAACAGTTATTACTTTCCATTTCATTCATGTAAATGCAGCATGAAGTTCCACTAGGATGGATTAGAGCAAGTTAGGTCATACATGAGTTATGTATGTACAGTAGTGTAGATCAGGGACAATATTTCTCTCATGTTTATGTGTGTCATGAATTATGCTTGTTGACATAACATCATTTTTCCAGTGCTATTTTCTATGAGGCTTATGTGTTTAGTTGTGATTCTTCTCCATTCCTATGTTTATGTATAAGTGAATGTGTGTACAAACCCATGCTGAAACCACTTTTTTTGTATCCTAGTGGCATCGCACACCCACTACTCAGGAGACTGATGGCTTTCAGGTGAAAAGGCCAGGCGATGTCAATGTACGCTGCACTCTGCTGTTAATGCTGGATTACCAGGTAAGGCTCAGTATATATCTTACATTATATCTATTCTCAAATGATTTGCAGTTAATTTGCATTCAATTCACATATTAGCGTGTTCTATGATTTCAATTTAGATTCCCTCTTCATGGTGGAACAGAAAATCAATAAGACCTTCATATACATTTGTATGTTTATTTATAATGAATGTTTCCTTGTGTGCAGCCTCCTCAGTTTAAGTTGGATCCACGGCTTGCTCGGCTCTTGGGTATCCACACTCAGACACGCTCATGTATCATCCAGGCCCTGTGGCAGTACATCAAAACCAACAAGCTGCAGGACTCCCATGACAAAGAGTACATCAACTGTGATAAATACTTTCAGCAGGTAAAGAGTGTGACTAAAAGATATAAATTTCACTTTAAGCTCGTTTAGCAGACAGATTCAGGCTGAACTCCAGTACAGTTTTTGTTTTAGTTCATATGAAAAAAGCACATACACTATATTACTATTAACAAACTATATGGACAAAAGTTTGTGGACCCTAAAACATAAGCTTCATATGTGCTTTTTGAACTTCTGGAAATTATTCACTAGATTTAAGAGTGTGCTTTTGGAGATGTGTGCTGATTCAGCTATTAGAGCATTAGATTTAAATTAAATTAATATTTTACAAAATACTCACACCCGAGATTACTCCATGACTTCACCATGCAAAATGATTATATATTTCTTTGTTTACACTTCAAAAAATAGTTTATTATTTCTAGGTCTTGTGAACACTTTTGCTATAGAAACAATAATGTAATGTCTAAACTGTAAACGTGCAAGTGTATATCACTACAGTTTAAATAATAAAATAATAATAATAATAATAATAATAATACCAGTATTATTAAAAAAGATTACCAGTTAATACAATTTTGGATTGCTAAATTTACTTATGGTTTATTAAAGCTGGACTCATATCATTTGTTTTAATTTGAGTAAATAATTAGTTAATTAACAAATTGTGTAACATTTCTTGAAGGTTTAAATAGGTAATGCAATACCTCATCTCAACTTGCTATTCTGATTATCCATTGTAATGAAAATGTGTTTTTGCAGATTTTTGACTGCCCTCGGCTGAAGTTCTCCGAGATCCCTCAACGCCTGACTAACCTGCTGCTTCCCCCGGACCCCATCGTCATAAACCACATCATCAGGTCAGTCATATAGACTTCTGTTGTTAACGGTTGGCCTTAAAACACTATATGGCCAACTTGTCGATTTAAAGTCACACAATTATATAGAATATCTTTGCTGTATCATTACATTGACCTCAATGGTCACCAAACCTGTTCCATCATGACAGTGCCCCTGTGCACAAGTTGAATTTTTATAAAGACCTGGTTTGCCAAGATAGGAGTGGTAGAACAAGTGTTCTGCACAGAGTCATAACTTCAACCTCACTGAACACCTTTGGAATGAACTGGAACACAGCACTCCATGCGTCTTTTCTTAACATCAGTGCTTTACTCAATGAGCACAACAATCCCATCGCTACACTCCAGAATCTAAAACGGGAAGGATAGTGGGGAACCATCATCTTCGAGGAAGAAATGTGGTCGGAAATAAATCTTGAAAGATTTTAATTGGCGATCACTTAAACTTTTGGTGAAATCTCATGGCTATGTTTAATAGTGAAAGTAAGAGCATTTTCACACGCACAATGCGAAGGAGAAATCAAGGAATTTGGACTAAACAGCTGTGTAGCCTTAAGAAATCCACTTATCAGTGAGGCTGAACAGAAAAAAAGGCTTCAGTTTGCAAGGGAGCATAAACATTGGACTCTGGAAGAAGGTCACGTGGTCTGATGAGTCCAGATTTACCCTGTTCCAGAGTGATGGGGTAAGAAGAGAGGCGGATGAACTGATGCATCATTCCTAGTGCCTACCGTACAAGCCTGTGGGCGCAGTGCTATGATCTGGGGTTGCAGCAGTTTTTCAGGTCTCGGTTCAGCAACATTATGTGCCCAAAGAATGAGGTCAGCTGACTACCTGAATATACTGAATGAGCAGTTTATTCCATTAATGGCACAGGCATATTCCAAGATGACAATGCTAGGATTCATCAGGCTCAAATTGTGAAATAGTGGTTCAAGGGGCATGAGACCTCTTTTTCACACATGGATTGGCCACCACAGAGTCCAGACCTTAAAACCATTGAGAATTTTTGGAATGTGCTGGAGAAGACTTTGCACAGTGGTCCGACTCTCTCATCATCAATACAAGATGGTGGAGAACTACTGCAACTCTAGACAGAAATAAATGTTGTGACATTGGAGAAGCTTTTCGAAACAATGCTGTTATCAAAGCTAAAGGCAGTTCAACATCTTTTTTTGGATGGGCAGTATATATATATATATATATATATATATATATATATATATATATATATCCCAGCCATTAGGGAGGCACAAGCCAGTGCACTCTTAGTGCCGGTCCCAAGCCCGGATAAATGGGGACGCGTTAGGAAGGGCATCCAGCATAAAACATGTGCCAAATCGAATATGCGGATCACAAATAAGAATTCCATACCGGATCGGTCGAGGCCCGGGTTAAAAACGACCGCCACAGGTATCGTTAGCCGACAGGGTACCGGTGGAAATTGGGCTACTGTTGGCCAAAGGAGGAAAAGGAGAGGAGGAAGACGTCTAAAAAGACAGCAGGAAAAGAAGTGTAGGAGAGTGGAGGTTCGGGTTGGTACTTTAAATGTTGGTACTATGACTGGTAAAGGGAGAGAGGTCTCTGATATGATGGAGAGGAGAAAGGTAGATATGTTGTGTGTTCAGGAGACCAAGTGGAAAGGGAGTAAGGCCAGGAACATTGGAGGTGGTTTAAACTGTTCTATCATGGTGTGGATGGAAAAAGAAATGGTGTAGGGGTGATCCTGAAGGAAGAGTACAGTAAATGTGTAGTGGAGGTGAAGAGAGTTTCTGATAGGGTGATGAACGTGAAGCTGGAAGTTGAAGGGATGATGATAAATGTCATCAGTGCCTATGCTCCACAAGTCGGCTGTGAGATGGAGGAGAAGGAAAGATTCTGGAGTGAATTAGATGAAGTGGTAGATGGTGTACCTAGGAAAGAACGATTGGTGATTGGGGCAGACTTTAATGGGCATGTAGGTGAAGGGAACAGAGGTGGTGAGGAGGTTATGGGTAGGTATGGCCTTAAGGAGAGGAATGTGGAAGGGCAGATGGTGGTAGATTTTGCTAAAAGGATGGAAATGGCAGTGGTGAACACTTATTTTAAGAAGAAGGAGGATCATAGGGTGAGCTATAAGAGTGGAGGAAGGTGCACACAGGTGGACTATGTTCTATGCAGGAGATGCAACCTGAAGGAGATTGGAGACTGTAAGGTGTTGGCAGGGGACAGTGTAGCTAGACAGCATCGGATGGTGGTCTGTAGGATGGTTTTGGAGGCGAAGAAGAAGAAGAGGAGGAGAGTGAGGACTGAAAGAAGAATAAGATGGTGGAAGCTGAAGGAGGAAGAGTGTAGTGTGAGGTTCAGGGAAGAGGTCAGACAGGGGCTCGGTGGTGGTGAAGAGGTGCTGGATGATTGGGCAACTACTGCAGGAGTGATGAGGATGGCAGCTAGAAAAGTACTTGGTGTGACATCTGGAAATAGAAAGGAAGACAGACGTGGTGGTGGAATGAGGAAGAAGGTGGAGGGAGTATTTTGAGCAGCTGATGAATGAGGAAAATCAGAGAGAGAAGGTTGGATGATGTGGAGTTGGTGAAGCAAGATGTGGATAGGATTAGTAAGGAGGAAGTGAGAGCAGCGATTAAGCGGATGAAGAGTGGAAAGTCGGTTGGACCAGATGACATACCTGTAAAGGCATGGAGATGTTTAGGAGAGATGGCAGTGGAGTTTTTAACCAGATTGTTTAACAAGATTCTGGAAGGTGAGAGGATGCCTGAGGAATGGAGAAGGAGTGTGCTGGTACCGATCTTTAAGCATAAGGGAGATGTGCAGATGTGCAGTAACTACAGGGGAATTAAGTTGATCAGTCACACCATGAAGTTATGGGAAAGAGTAGTGGAAGCCAGGCTTAGAGAAGAGGTGACCATCTGTGAGCAACAGTATGGTTTCATGCCGAGGAAGAGCACCACAGACGCCTTATTTGCTTTGAGAATGTTGATGGAGAAGTATAGAGAAGGACAGAAGGAATTGCATTGTTTATTTGTGGATTTAGAGAAAGCGTACGACAGAGTGCCAAGAGAGGAGTTGTGGTATTGTATGAGGAAGTCTGGTGTGTCAGAGAAGTATGTGAGGGTGGTGCAGGACATGTATGAGGACAGTGTGACAGCAGTGAAGTGTGTAGTAGGAAAGACAGACTGGTTCAGGTTGAAGGTTGGACTGCATCAAGGATCGGCCCTGAGCCCTTTCCTGTTTGCAGTGGTGATGGACAGGTTGACGGACGAGGTCAGACAGGAGTCTCCCTGGACTATGATGTTTGCAGATGATATTGTGATTTGTGGTGAGAGTAGTGAGCAGGTTGAGAAGAGCCTGGAGAGGTGGAGGTACACGCTGGAGAGAAGGGGAATGAGAGTCAGTAGGAGTAAGACAGAGTACACACATGTGTGTGAATGAGAGGGAGGGCAGTGGAGTGGTGCGGTTACAGGGAGAAGAGGTGGCGAAGGTGGAGGAGTTCAGGTACCTGGGGTCAACAGTGCAAAGTAATGGAGAGTGTGTTAGAGAAGTGAAGAAAAGAGAGCAGGCAGGGTGGAGTGGGTGGAGAAGAGTGACAGGAGTGATTTGTGATAGTAGGGTATCTGCAAGAATGAAAGGGAAAGTTTATAGGACTGTGGTGAGACCTGCAATGTTGTATGGATTAGAGACAGTGGCATTGAGTAAAAGACAGGAGGCGGAGCTGGAGGTAGCTGAGCTGAAGATGCTGAGGTTTTCGTTGGGAGTGACGAGGATGGACAGGATTCGAAATGAGTTTATTAGAGGGACAGCTCATGTAGGATGTTTTGGAGACAAGGTGAGGGAGGCAAGATTGAGATGGTTTGGACATGTGCAGAGGAGGGACATGAGTTATATTGGTAGAAGAATGCTGAGGATGGAGCCACCAGGTAGGAGGAAAAGAGGAAGGCCAAGGAGGAGGTTCATGGATGTGGTGAGGGAAGACATGCAGGTAGTTGGTGTGAAAGAGGCAGATGTAGAGGACAGGGTGGTATGGAGATGGATGAGCCGCTGTGGCGACCCCTAATGGGAGCAGCCGAAAGAAGAAGAAGAAGATATATATATATATATTCATAATATATAATATTATTATTATTTTTTATCACTATTTTTATACTTAGTTATACTTTATACTTTCATTATATTTTTATACTTTATATATATATATTCTATTTCTATTTACATGTTGGACAGTCGTAAAAAAGCATGTAACTACATGTCGTACTCTGTAGGAATGTGTATGTGACAAAAAAAAATTTTTATTTTGGATTTAAATTATTTTTTTTTGCGGTGTCTATGAAAGTTATGGCTATAGAATTATATTAAGATTTAAAAAGATATTTGTCTTGGTGTTTACAGTGTGGACCCAAATGACCAGAAGAAAACAGCCTGCTACGATATCGATGTCGAAGTGGAGGATCCACTCAAAGCCCAAATGAGCAACTTCTTGCTTTCAACAGCCAATCAGCAAGAAATTGCCTCTCTTGACAACAAAGTAAGCAACACAACAACACAATCCCACATTCACATGATCAGCACTATAGAACTTACAGGAAATTCAAAAACTCTGATGGTTTTAACCTTCTGGTCTGATCCAAACCTGTTACAGATCCATGAGACTATTGAGTCCATCAACCAGCTGAAGATTCAGAGAGACTTCATGCTCAGTTTCTCTCGTGATCCCAAAGGTTACATCCAGGACTGGCTGAAATCCCAGAGCAGAGATCTCAAGGTGAGTTCAGATTTTCTTCCAACTCAAACTTTGCTTATCATGAAACAGACTAGTGACACTGTCCAAAATGTTCGATTTGAACCTGATGAGATATTCAGCACTTTTATATTTAGACTTTTTAACCTTTCAAGCTTCATAACCATTAACAGTTATTGTATTTAAGAACTTACCGTATTTTTCGGACTATAAGCCGCTACTTTTTTCCCACGTTTTGAACCCCGCGGCTTAAACAACGAAGCGGCTAATTTATGGATTTTTCCTGGGTTTTTCCCGGTTTCACAAACTTCAAGCCAAAAAACTGAGTGACATAACATTAGACCAATGAAATTTCTGAACGGAAACGAAAAAACGCACTTCACCTGTGTTCTGGGCTGCACGGCATCGGGAGAAAAAACTTTCACCGGTGTTGATTTTTAAACGCACGACAATGACAAAAGATAAACTCCCCAGAGAAATACAGTGGTACCTTGACCTACGAGATTAATTCGTTCCGTGGACGAGTTCGTATCTCAATTTGCTCGCACATCAAATCAGTTTTCCATATTGAAAATACTTAAAATGGCATTAATCCGTTCCAACCCTCAAAATGACACCCCGTTTTTATGTTTCATGTTATTAAATTGGAAAATACATTTCTAAATAACAAATCTTGTATAAAAACATAATAGAAAGAGTATGTAAAGATATAATAAGGTTTTATTCAGTGTATTTTCCTTGGAGATGAGACGACTTGAGCTAACGAAAACGCCGGTGGGGTGTATGTGTGTGTGTGTGTGTGTGTGTGTGTGTGTGTGTGTGTGTGTGTGTGTGTGTGGAGGGGGGGTAGAGGCGATAAGCGGAGGAGGAGGGAAAACTCGTTTTTTACTATCACTCCTGTACACTACGTATCCCTAAACTCAAAAATTGTTACTTTTTCTTCTTTGCTTATCTTAATTTTCGTCACAGTCTTCGCTTTCTGGCTTCGCTTCGCCATCTAGCAGCAGCGTCTCGAGCTCGTACCTCAATTATTTGCTCGCGTAACAAAGCAAAAAAATCGCCCGAGTGACCGCTCGTACCTCGGAAAACTCGTACATTAATGCACTCGTAGGTCAAGGTACCACTGTAGTTGTGAAAGGAAGGAGGAAGACAGTGAACAATGACTTATTTGGTCGGCTACAGTTTAGATACAAGCCGTTGTAGCGTGTTGAGTCTGGGTGAAGGGATAGCTCACTAAAACTCCAGTTGCAACAGAAATCATATAAGCACAGACAGGTTTCCAAAAATCGTGCTTTTTTATTTTTCTTGGCAACAGCGTTATGGGTTAGTCAAAGAAACTTAGAAATCAGCATCAGAAAATAATAAGGACATAATCCTCAGTCTCCACACACGCAGTAATAGCGGAAGAATGCAGTGACATGCTGTTCCCAAAATACCGCTCTGCTCTTAAAGGAGCCACAACATATTTCACCCGTTACACCGTGTAACAGACACTCTCTTTCGGTAAAGCCTGTGTAAAGTTCATTAGTTTCAGTGTAGACACCTGCGGCTTATAGACAGGTGCGGCTTATTTATGTTAAAAATAAAAATATTTGTAAAATTCAGTGGGTGCGGCTTATATAAGGGTGCGCTTTATAGTCCGGAAATTACGGTAATAAAAAAACAATCTCAGTTATCTAATGCATCATCATAATAAGAAAGAATTAGATACATGACCACATTGGACTAGTAAACTTTATTAGCATCTTATATGAATTTTGATGTTCAATAAACCTTATAATTGCATTGTAGTCAAAGTTTTTTCTACTAGTAAGCAAGTATGTTTTAAAAAAAAATTTGTAAAAATTTCAATGTATTCAGTAATTGCACACAGAGCCAAAGTTCATATTTAGATATGGAGTTCAAAGATTTAACTTTGATTCTTTACTTTCATTCTTTCTGTATTCTGTATACACAGTGGCTGTTCTTTGTTAATGCTAAGAAATACCGCCAAAATACAAGAAAAAATATTATATTATGCAACTTAAAGCATTCTAAATGTACAGCAGGAGTAAGAAATCCCTTGCTTAAATGTTTTTCCATTAAAGGTAAAAGTACTCCTTTTACATTTCTACTTGAGTAAAAATAAATAAATACTCGCTTTTGAATGTACTTTTGTATCGAAAATTACAAAGTACTGATCTGTGAGAACTATATTTGAATCATTTGTTCAATTCAGTGCTTGGGATGTAAACATATCCTTTCACCTAGCTTCATTGGTTTTTACAAAGAACTGTACTGATCCTGAATACTACTACTAATATTGATCACATTCCACTTGCTCTGGATGGTCGTAGAGCTTCACTTATACGCTTTTACATTCTGTTTGGTCACAGATAATGACGGACGTTGTTGGGAATCCTGAGGAGGAGAGGAGGGCAGAGTTTTACTACCAGCCCTGGTCTCAAGAGGCTGTCAGTCGTTACTTCTACTGCAAGGTAAAACAGCAAATAAGATGACTACTCGTCAACCTGGGGTAGTCTTCTCAACCACAGGTTCCTTCTCCATTTAGGGTGTGATATTAAAATAAACATGGTTTGGCACATCAAAAATAAAGCTGCGTTTCATACATTTAAATGAGTTATGCTTTTCCTTTGAGCATTGAAACATTTATTTGTTAAATCTAAAACTTTAAATATATTCACATCACTCATCACAGTAGCTTGACTACAAAAAATGATATTATTCTCACCTGTCATTCCAAGTCGAATAGAGCTATGAAATGTTTCATACTCATAATGCTATAATTTTTACATATGTGTCTGGAGGACAAAAAATATAATGTAAAAATTATATTTTTTATATTTTATACTTTCTTCAAAGAAAACTCACTTCTTATTCAATTATTTTCTTCTTGCAGATTCAACAGAGAAGGCAAGAGCTGGAACAAGCCCTGGCCCTGAGGAATACCTAGATCGACCCCAGACACCAGCTCCCACTTTGACAACACATCTACAGTCTAAGCCGCACAAACGTCCTCATTATTGCCACATAGTTTTCTACAGTGAGTGTATGTGTGTGGGTGTGTTTGTGTGGGCGTGTGTCCCCTATGTGTTTTAGTTCTCACTGTGACCCAAGGCCCTAATTACACACAGCCATTCCGAGGACCCCTTCTGTTTCTGCCTCAGCCAGTCACGGTGCTCTGCTTCATACGAATATTTCACATCAACCCACCTCGCCGTATTTCCGATCCCTTAATGCTGATCTTTCAAATGTGACACAAGTGTTATGTAGCGCAGAGATGAAACACAAGTTTCTCACGTGGAAACATCACGATTACCCAACTAATATGACCTATTTTCACATAGCAATAATACTGACAGCAGTATGAAACGGCCACAAACACTTGTGTCTATTTAAAGGCATTCCGTTGGCCTAAAGAGTTATTCAGTAAGCTGCTGCTTAATAGACTGTAACTCTTGTATATGTACAAACGATTTAACTGCCTATATTAGAATTGTGTAGCCACCGTTGCTATGAATTACTGGTTAAAGAAGTAGTGGTTGTGTCACTACAGGGATGTACCGATTAAGACTCTATATTAAATGGTCCAACTACAGACCGCAGAAAACTATCTGGGCTAAAAAAAAAATAATTGTAATAATTTGAGATAAGTTTATGATAATACTATAATAGAAATGTTCCACTGTTGGACAGCGTGTTTGCGTCTTTGCCTAAAAGGCAACTATGATTGATAAAATTTAGATTGATAAAATGTAGTATTTTCTCCGTTGTTATTTTTAGGACATTTTATCCAGAGCAACATACAATTATATTACTTATACAATTGAGCAGTTGAGCATTAAGGGCCATGCTGTTAAAAACATTAAAACGTTAAAAATTTAAAGCTTTCAAGGAAAAGTGTCTTAACCACTGAGCTACCATTTCACTAATATTGAAAAAAAAAAAAAAAAAAAATTAGATATCACTGGTTAGTGTCTTTATTTCCTTTATGTTCATAAAAATATAAATAAAAACTTTAGGTAGCTGTATGTAGTAAGCATGATAAATAATATGAACGATTTGAATGAAAGGTTTGTGTCAGATTTTACTTAGTTTTGGTAGTGTTAGGATGTACCTGTTTGGAAAAATAGCCTGTCATCCTTGTACACTCATTGATCTGCATAGTAAAAAAAGAAGTTAGAAGTTAGTTTTACCAATAGAGAGTCCTCCAGGCATTGTGCCTCAGAAGCATCAGAGATCATCGCACCATCGTGAAGCGCATTTCGTTTGGAAGTCAGTCAGTCAATAAAATGAAATACTCAATCTGTCCATCCCTGAACATTTGTAGCTACTAGTTTGTAAATTTAGGACTCCGTGTTCTGTATTTACTGTAAAGTATTATTCATTTCCAAAGGAGAATTTTACTCAAATCCATTTGATCTAATTACACAGTACCGACTGCACAGTAATCGGATTTTCCCACTATGCTCGAAGATAGTTAACGCTAATCACTACGTTACTAGCACAGAGTTTTTCTTGCTAAGTACCATACAGTAAGTCTGATGTAGGTAGTTAAGGTGTGACAGTTTGTACATATGTGAGAATTGCTTTGTACTAAACACTAAATACATAATGTAAAGTGCAGGGTTTTTAATGTTGTTGTTATAATCAGTATTTATAATGTTTGGATCCCATTAAGTATAAAATGCTGCTCTGATTTGTTACACACTTATGAAGTAGAAAGGATATTATGATTTGATCTTTTAGGTTGATTGTAATCAAGTCTTGTGATCCCCCAACTTCTTCATTCGAGGTTCTACGACGTAAAACAGAAAGAGGAAAGCGATCTGCAGCCGATTTCTCACGAATAGATATCTTAAAAGTAGCGAATGCCTCATTTTGATGTAGAGAGCGTTCCATCTATTTTTGTTGCTTGACATTTACAACAGTATTGGCACAGTCAAAAGGTGGAGACTATTTAAATCATAACCAAAAAAAAAAAAAAAACCCCTAAGACCAGACGTTATAGAAGCACACGATATCCAAACAAATTGCAGACTCAAGACGATATGGAACGTGCCACATATGACTGATATTATGTAAGCAAGTTCTCGTAAACAAATCGATGTAGTGTTAGCAGGGAGAAGTATATTCTCCTGGATAGAAAAATAAGCCAAGCCATAAATCGCAACATGTGAAACATTTAGTGGGCTTAACAACAAATCATTGGTCAGGAAATTAGGAAAAATGTTGATAAAGTAACTTGCTATGGGATAGCATTTCCCTTTGATTACTTGTGAGTAAGGCTTGTGAGTAAACTTGTCGACAGCTTTTTACAGAAAAAACATACAACATTGATAAACTTCAAGCATTTGATGAGCAGTTTGAAAAATTGTGTGAACCAAAGACAAGTGTTGAATCTTACAACAAACATTATCATGATTTTTACTTTGCGTACAAAAAACTGTTGAAGTAAATTTCCTTTATTCCTGGGCCAATGATTAGTTGTTAAGACTATTTAAAATGTCAGATTGTCCCATTTGGGGTTTGGGTCCATTATTTTTGCCTATACCTATATATGAAGTACGGTATAGTGAGCTATGCTGCTGGCCAGCAGTCCATATGTGAAAATCTGCTTTCTCCCACTGACCATTCGACTGAAGTTCGTTTAAAAAGCAACGCATACTTGAAGTATATGAATTGGAAGTGTTTTAAAAACACTGTCTTGTGAAGTCTCAAGATGAAGGTTTTGTGGAAAGAATGAAGCCCACCCTTTATGAAGCAACATTTCTTTAAAAAAGAAAAAACACAAGAAATATGACAGCATTGCTTGTATGCTTTAATAAGAAAAAAAAATACTATAGGTCAGGATTGTCACATGACTTTTAAAAAATTTCTTTGACATAATTTCAGTGGGTCCAAAAGCTGTGTTTACTCAAAAAGCTGTGTTATATGGAAGTGTGAACAGAACTGATATTTTGTCTGTTTATGACTTTCATGTTGAATTTCTACCAGCTGTCTCAAGAGCTTTGACTTTAGGTATTTATTATGTCATTTCACGATGAAGGGCACTGAGGGAATGCTGTAGAAACTGGTGAATTTTATGTTTAGATTGAATTAAAAAGATAAAAAAAAAAATGTTTTTTTAAACCACAACTTATTTTTTGCACTAAGTTGGTAATCATGGTCGTTAAATATGATTCACTTGAAACAAAGGGGAGAAATGAAGGAAATGCTGACCTGTACTTTTTTTTTTTTGTTTTTGTTAGTTGATATGTTGTGTACTGTATTACTGGTGTAATTTTGTCTTCGCTCCCCAGTGGCTGTGTGTGTATGTGTGTTGGTTCTCAGCCCAGTTAGAAGGTAAAAACTAGGTACAAATGCCTGAACTCGACACACCAAACATCTCATAGAAGGAGTGTTCACACATTCTGTGCAGCCTCAGTCAAAACGATCGCTGACACTCAGCATCCACGTTGTTAAAGCCTATGCATGCTGCATGGACAGATTTTTCTACTTTCATACATTTTTCAGACTGACAGAGGACTCCAGAAGAACACCGACTCAGAAAGAATGGGTCAAAGCTACAAAAAAGGACAAAAGATGACTCTTCTGGTCAGCTAGTTTTCTTTTGTTGTTGTTTTTTTTTTTTTTTTAATAAGTCTTCTGTATTGTTGTTGTCTTGTCTTTATAAAAGACCTAGTGGTTTTAGTATGAAAAATAGAAGCACACAACAGATTTCTACCAAGATGCATCCAGGTTCTGTGTAGTTCATTATGACTAGAGCACCCCCTACTGAATCTCCTGAACATGGCATCCATTGTATGACAGACCACACTATGTTTCAGCTTAATTGCTACGAATTTTCTGTTTTTCTGATTTTTTCATTCTTTAGCCTGCTGGCTGTCATCACTGACTCATCTGGTGGAGTGATAGAGTTCAAAACTGTGTCACTTGTGTTTTTTTATCGATTGTTAACATATATTAATCTGGTCATTTTTTTAAACCACAGCAGTGACACTGACATGTTGGTGAGTGTTGCATTGGTAGGTTCAGATATACAACTAGCAATTTAATGCGGACAAAAAGTAAAAATGGTCAAAATTGCATCATTTTTTTTTTTTTTATATATAAACGCTAACATTTTGTGAGATTTTTCCGAAGACAGTGTTTCAGTGTTTCACTCCTGCATGCCATTATTCGCTCACGTCAACTTCCACCAGCTCTCGATGCCAGCTGTGGCCTGTCTTTTAAGTCTGATGTCAACACAGCAATTTTGTATACAATGGATGCACACTATGTACTAACCGAGTGCTTTTCTAGTCAAGTGTTAATGAACTTTCAGTACACATGCAGTGAGGTGTTTTTGATGCTACACTATGACTACGTTTTCTCACTCGTCCTGTGTACGTTTTCATCGTTCCACTTTCAACAGAAAGAAAATGGTATCACAAGTGTGGATGTAAATAAAAAAGCGCTTGCCAAAGTTTGTAAGAGAAACCGAGTCCTAAGACTGCTGTGACTTATTTTTGTGTGTGTGTGTGTGTGTGTGTGTGTGTGTGTGTGTATGTGTGTGTGTTTCAACTGAGATTGAGATGTAAAAATAAATTATAAAAAAATCCAGATTCATTATGAAAAACAAATACAGCACTTGTAATTGTGCAGTATTACATTTCTTTATGAATAACCCTAATATTAATATAACATTTTTTGTTCCTATATAATATTATTTACTAATTGCTCTTGCCAAAAGAAGTATAGAAAATGGATAGGATTAGGATTGCTATTTAAGGGTTAATGATCCCTCATGGTATTGTTTTTTTTTTTTCATCTATTGGTCAGAAAATATGTGTGACAGATATTGGCACCCTTTAAGTCAATACTTTGTGCTACCTCCATTTGCCAGCTGTGGGAGTTTCTATAAGAGCTTCTATAACAACCTCAAGTCTTCACCCCTTTCCTTCAGTAGTGTCCTACCTGAATCAATCCACCTCTTAATACCATCAAGAGGTGATATTATTATACGGTCGGTTCACGGCTATAGAAACGATCAGCATTATACAGAAACACAGTATAACAGAGCGCTGCATCACAGAGAGGTAGCTCATGTAATGTGAATGAATGCCATTACTAAAGCAAGAAAGTTCATGAACAGATTTCAACAAGTCTCCTTTCACTGCAGCCACAGCTGTACCACCCACATACATCGTCTCTAACCGAAGCATCAATATAAACGCCATAAAATGACCTTGGATTTTTTTTTTTGCTAATAATTGATGTGACAGCTGAAATCTGATTGGATAGAAACTGATTGTGTATGTATGTATACCTTTTAGTGTGTATGTATGTATATCTCT
>JAAIIK010000189.1:125327-141973 GCA_014706435.1 Silurus glanis | reverse complement strand
TGTATGTATGTATACCTTTTAGTGTGTATGTATGTATATCTCTTAGTGTGTATGTATGTATATCTCTGAGTGTGTATGTATGTATATCTCTGAGTGTGTATGTATGTATACCTTTTAGTGTGTATGTATGTATACCTTTTAGTGTGTATGTAAAAGGATCGGCCCTGGATCGGCCCTGAGCCCTTTCCTGTTTGCAGTGGTGATGGACAGGTTGACAGACGAGGTCAGACAGGAGTCTCCCTGAACTATGATGTTTGCAGATGATATTGTGATTTGTGGTGAGAGTAGTGAGCAGGTTGAGAAGAGCCTGGAGAGGTGGAGGTCTGCGCTGGAGAGAAGGGGAATGAAAGTCAGTAGGAGTAAGACAGAGTACATGTGCGTAAATGAAAACAAGGGCAGTGGAGTGGTGCGGTTGCAGGCAGAAGAGGTGGAGAAGGTGGAGGAGTTCAGGTGTCTGGGGTCAACAGTGCAACGTAATGGAGAGTATGTTAGAGAAGTGAATAAAAGATTTATTCTTTTAATTTTCCAGACCTGTGATCTTCTCCTTTCTCAATGCTTCTCTTTGCATGCACACTGTCTGCCTGAAAGTGAATTGATCTGACTCTACATGTTACTTACCTGTTCCTCAATACAGAGCTCTAGGCTGGTTTTATCAGCCTCAAATGTTATCTACCTGCCATCCTTGTTCCCACTGGAGTTAGAATTAATTTTTGTCCTTCTCCAGGTGGTTGTTCATCACTTCATTGAGTACCTGCACCACCTTCTCGTCCTCCATCTCTGGTCAACTTCTCCCATCTTATCAAAGGTGGGACTACACTCATTCTCACCTTTGAGGGTGAATTTATAGCAGAGGAGCGGAATCACGTGACGTCACAATAAAAACCGTGAGATATCGCTCTGGCCCCGCCCACCCACACAAGCCCCGCCCACTCGCGCAAACCCCTCGCACATGTGAGCCTGCACTGCTGCTTACTAGCTGATTTCTTATGAGGAGGATAAACACACTTCATTTATGTGAAGTGATGACCGAAGAGACTCGTGTTAAAACTTAATCAAAATGGTGTATATTTCCACAAGATGGTGCTGTGTGACTTCATGGCTCTGAGCGTTACTGTTACTCCAGCCACACTTCCTGAGGGAACGTCGCTTTATTCATCTAGTTTATCCAATTAACAAGAAGAATAAATTGTTCCTGTGATTTATTTTTACATTTTAGTAGCTGATTAAAATACTGTAACGTCATCTGTGGATCAGTGTAATAGTGTGGACGCTGAAAAAGTCTGCTGTTGGTCCAGAGAATGCACGTGCTAAGTTTCAATGAAATAATGCACTTATGCATTCAAACTTAAAATAAATGTTAAAAATAAATAGAAATAGTAATATTTTCACATTTCCACAAATCACCTTACATAAATCAAATACGGTGGCGTTGCTTCTGCAGTAAAAGGTATACGTACATACACAATAAAATGTATACATACATACACACTCAGAGATATGCATACACACTCAGAGATATACATACATACACACTAAAAGATATACATACATACACACTCAGAGATATACATACATACACACTAAAAGTTATACATACATACACACTAAAAGGTATACAGCTCAGTAGCTCCTACTTTTATACCAAAGACTGTAGAAAGAACATTTACTTATAATCTTATACTCCAGTACTCATGTTAGTTCTCACTCTCCAGTGTTCTGTATTGTTGAAAGATTTATGATCAAACTCTTGATGTCACCCAAATGAGGATGGGTTCCCCTTTTGAGTCTGGTTCCTCTCAAGGTTTCTTCCTCACAACATCTAAGGGAGTTTTTCCTTGCCACAGTCGCCACGGCTGCTCATCAGGGATAAATGCACACCATTCACCTTGACTGTTAATTTCTGTAAAGCTGCTTTGAGACAATGTCTGTTGTGAAAAGTGCTATATAAATAAACTTGACTTGACTTGACTTGACTTGACATACATACACACTAAAGGGTATACATACATATACACACTCAGAGATATACATACATACATACACACTAAAGGGTATACATACATACACACTAACAGATATACATACATACACACTCAGAGATATACATACATACACACTAAAGGGTATACATACATACACACTAAAAGGTATACATACATACACACACACAGTAAAAGGTATACATACATACACACTCAGAGATATACATACATACACACTAAAAGGTTTACATACATACACAGTAAAAGGTATACATACATACACACTCAGAGATATACATACATACACACTAAAAGGTATACATACATACACATTAAAATATATACATACATACACACTCAGAGATATACATACATACACACTAAATATATATATATACATATATATATATATATTCAATTATTTCCAATAGTCTATTGTCAATAATTTAATACATATTAGTTGACAAAAATATATGACAAATTCAGTAATTCAGAAGGCCTTGGTGGCAAGACCATTCCTCCATGAAAAGAAAAAGTCCTTTAAACTTCAGGGTACAAGCTTTGTACAGTCACACGTACATTTACTATCTTGATATTTGATGAAGTCAATGATGCCTAATATGTTCTAATATTAAAATAAGTACTTATTATTGTAGCTAAACTAGTCTCAGATTTAATTTAACATGAGTGAATTCAAAATATTCTCCTTTCCAAATCCACAGCCATTCACATGGAGTTAAAACACACAGAGTTTTTCTTAATTGGCATCAAGAGGCTATAAGCATCCAGCAGAAACCACAGGAACACTAAGGTGCACTAGTGGAAGCTATTGGTGGACATCTGGAACTTTGAATTGGGCCTTATGACTCAATTTGTCACAGTTCTAGGAGCGGGCAGGCTTTAAGTACTAGCTGTTGAGGCGAAAGTCAAACCTGACGTCTTTGTTGGACCACAGATAAAGAGGATCATGGAGTGCAACGATTTCCCCAAGAAGCTCACTTGGACGGTGAACACCACTTGGAGCAGCTTTGTCACAGTGGATCAGGATGGAAAAATATGTGACACTGATTGAGACTCTAGTAAAGAACAATGGGATGAAGATGTCTCTCGAAAGCAAACAATTTTAAGTGAATTCTATATATAAGTACATGCTAATTTTCATGTGTTAAATGAAATATTTATTTAACATGAGTATCTTTTATGTAAATGAAAAAGTGCAAATTCATCTGCAGGTACCAAATAGGTACATTTGAAAACACCAATGACCTAATCACAGAGATAATGGTAGAGGGGCAATTTTGTATACTTCTGAGCCATAAGCAAGTAGAAAATATGTGTTAAATTGTTTAATTTTAAAATGGTGTGGCCTTTGCTTATTACCCAGTTACACAATTTGTATCTGTGGTGAACCTTACTAGGATAAAGTAATAGGAAAACTGTAAGAACTGATTCAGCAGTAATGTACATTAAACAGTAATACACAACATAAGGGTTATAATAGATGTAAAATGATTTATAATGTAGATTGTAAAATAATTAAAGTGAAGGCAGATGCAAAGTTAAGAGTGTTTGTTTAAGTGCAAAATAAAAACTATGAAAACTAACACCATAAATAAAACCCATGAATTCTAAGCAAAGCCACATGAAGACTTGGAATGATGCTGAGATACACATTAAAACATGAACAAAAGTCTGAAACACGAAGAAACTCAAACTTAAATAGATGTGCAAATTCGAGGTAACAAGGAACAGTATAGTGCTGATTTGGGCAACATTGTGAAAGATTACTGTCTAACATACAATAACAATAAACAATACAATAAACAGGTATATATACAGTTTTTAAATCAAAGATCTTTTTGTTTTCAAATGTAAGTTTTTTTTGACCAATTTTGGACATAAATTTTAAACCGTCAATCTTAAAAATGACATGAAACTAATAATAATAAATGTAAAAAAAAAAAATTTATCTAACGGAAACTTAGTTGATCCCAACATGGATAGACTTTATTTCACCTGAATGAATTGAAAAGGTTCTCCATTCCAAAACCACAGGCATTAGCATGGAGTTGGTAAACATTTGCTGTTAAAGTAACCTCCACTCTTTTGGAAAGGCTTTTGACTGGATTTTATGAACAGGTCTGGGGATTCTCTGGGGTGTAGTCTGTGTTCCAGTTAAACCCGAAGGTGTTTAAGGTCTGGGCTGTGGGGTTGACTGGCGTTAAGATCACGGCTCTGTTAAGGACCCTCTTGCTCCTTAAAACCAACCTTGGCAAGCCATTTCTTCATGAAGCTTGCTTTGTACACAGTAGCATCATCATTATAAAACAGGTTTGGGCTCCTTAGTATCAGTAAAGACATATGTTACTGCTATAGCATGTGCTCCTAAAGACCACATTTGTTGCGGTACATATTCTTGGCCTAATACAGGGATGTTTATATGTTGGTTTTATAGTTAAAACTCATTCATTTTTAGGAAGTAACTTTAAATTTGTATATATTATCACGTTCGATATTTTACAGAATACAAATGTTTATTGAATTTGCACATGTTTGCTGCATCTGATACTTTCGTTAATCCATATACACACTGGTTCTCTCCCATTTTTAAACGTCTAAATAAACGGTTGAACAACTCCTTACAGTGAACTTACCGGCACACAAAAATAGTCTTATAATGATAGGAAAGTAAGCAGACAATACGTCTTTGTCATGCCTGGGTTTTGCTCAGACAGATGTATCATTGTGTTTCTCTGCCTCAGAGCACCAAAGGGAAACAGGTGGTCTCTTGTATACTGGCCTGACTGTGCCTTAAGAAGCTTTAGCCCCTCTGTTATAAAAGGAACCTTTTCACTCCCTTCATCTGACCTGCCTGATTTCAGGTGGCCCTTCTCTTTATTACAGGAAATGAAAGAAACTAGAGAGCAGAAGGCAGGCAGACAGGCAAGCTGAAAGAGTCCTGTAAACATCAGGCTTTCACCTCAGCCCCCCTTCAGCGGTTTCTAACGCTCCCTCTACTCCTTGAAGCATTTTCTCCCTCTACACATGCAGTATGTGGGCTGAATTTATGCCTCGGCTAGAGAAAAGATGGGACTTGAGGTAATAGTGCTGCATAACTCATGTGTCCTCTTTAAGCCTCCTCTAGTACAGACTGTTCCTTTCAGCAGTGCATCTAAAGCCTATCCCCTGCACTTTATTATCTTACTCTGTATCAGTAAGAGTGAATCTGTGGTCATGTGACCAACACTGTCCAGATTAAAGTCTCTGTGTAACTTATGAAACATAGCATGAGGGGAAATATGTTGGTTTTTTTATTACTCTGAGTCCGAGGCATAATTAATACCTTGCACCCCCTTGTTCCATCTTATATCTAAAATATATATATAATATCTCTACAAACTTCCAGAAAACCTTAAGGGATTATTTTGAATTGCTCAGTTTTATTTTTGTTTTGGCTGCATGAGCGTGATCAGATATTATGTCTGAATTGTTTCACAAGGTTTGAAGATGCCAATTTGTTATCTTAACATTTTATTGATTTATTATTGTTTATTTTAACAGAATGCTTTGTTAACCTACACTTAATATAGACCATATAACTTTGGATGGTGATGTGAATCATCATAAATAATCTCGTTACGATGGCACCTGGAAAGTGATATATTTGGCAGCAAGTGAACAGTCAGTTCTTTAAGTTAATGTGTTGAAGCAGGACAGAAATGGGCACGTGTAAGGATCATGACCGACTTTGACAAGAGCTTGTGTTGGCAAGAAGACTGGGTCAGAGCATCTCCAAAACAAAGACAGCTGGTTTACTGGAAATTTAGTCATGGTCTTGTGGAGTACATATCATAGAAATTTAAATTTTATGGCTGATTTTTGTATATAGTGATTTCAGAGCTGTTTAAACACCCTTTTATACCACAGGCCTTTTAATAATCTATTTAGATTGGTTTAAAGGTGTAACATAAGTTTGAGTGCAAGGTAATTCACAGCTTTGCCTTGTTCTAATATATATTATTGTTTCTATATGGATTTGTATGAAATTGTTGATAAGATGAGTTTTTTTTTTTTTGCTGGTTTAGCTTTTATAGATTATAGACTTCTAAAGCTGTTTTAATAAGTTTTTTACCACAGGAACGTCTTCAGGGCAGAGGGCTGTTTTGTGGTTTCTCTTTAACAAGCTAATTTTTTTTGTCTTTTAATCTTCAAAAGTTCAAAAATATCTTCTTTAAAGAAAAAAAAATAGTTTGTCCAGCAACTTACAACTGATCTGTAAAATAATATAATGTCTGCTTTTACAGGATATTTTCAATATATATTTTCGAATACACCTCAGAAGTAAAGTACCTTAGGTAACCGTGTCTGGATATGTGTCACAGACATGACGACATCAGCGTCTGGAAGGAGCTAAATTCCTCTCAAATACTTTCAGAAGGAACACAAACAATGAACTTCACCTCACAAGCCCTTTCGAGACCTGGCAGAAAGGGTAAATGCTAGGAAGTCTCAGAATTGGTTGCAGTCACTTCTAAAAGATGAAATACAGCTTCAGAGGCCACTACATGCACTTTTCATAGATTTGTGCTGTCGTTGATAATATAAGTCTTAGAGTGTATGAATTACAGGAGATAAGTATGAATTAAATTTTAATTATCATTAAGCTTAAAAACATACACAACAATGCCAGGGGTATAAAAAATACATTACAGTTAGCGCAATGCCACTGTGGCTACTTACTCTGTACTGGAAATACGATTTGTTTTGCGCATGCATGAAAACGCGAAAGAATCCAGCATTATTGTTAGCCCCTTACCAGGAAGTGGTTAGCGATAGCGATATGGATTCTTTAGCGTTTTATGTCCAGCTTCAAGAATTTCTCTTAAAAGGAGAAAATCCCCATAATTCCCCATATGAATAAATGAAGACATTTGTTAAAGTATCCTGAAATAAGTAGTACAGTTAAGTAGATTATATCTTTAGAAAAATACATATTAAATGTAAAACACAAACACACTTAAATATACATCTGTATTACCCAAATGGGTTCTAACAAATGTTTTTTTCTACAAAAAATGTTGTAGTTTTTTCTACAAAACATGTAAATGTAAAAACATTTTTGCATTCATTTAATTTGAACAATTTAATTTGTGCCAATTTCATTGATTACTCAATTTAATCAATATAATAAAAAATGCATTGTATTCATTTGATTTATTCTATTTAATATTTAACCAAGCAGGTATTTTATTTAAAATTGTTTTTAAAAATTCCAAAATTGAACCGAACCTTGACTTAAAAACCGAGGTACGTAACCACCTGTGAATTTTGTGTACCGTTACACCTCTATTTTATATATATATATATATATATATATATATATATATATATATATATATATATATATAAATATATATATATAGAGGAAGTGCTTCAATTAATTAGTCTTTAAGAAATAATCTGATGTCCAGACTTACTAAATAAGATACCATTAATCAGTGTTGTTGCTTTAAGTGGATTTGTTTTATTGAAACAGTCTTGCATTTTATATTCTCAGACATACTGTACGTTCAACAAGTTCATCATGAACCAAGGTTTGGCTTTCACAGTTTGCAGACTAATGTCCAGTATGGCCAGTTACATTGGCAGAATGTCATTCCCCATTAGCCATGTCTACCTCCCTTTCAATCCACATGTCCTAGGTGCTGTTTGCCTGCTCTTGTTCAAACAGAGCCATAGCTAAGTGTGATCGTGAAGCCAGCCCCTCTAAATTGCTCAGCACACAACGATGGTAGATGTCTTCACTGAAACGGGGGTTGCAGGCTCGCCGCACATATTTCTGGATCAGAGCTGGTTCCACTGCCCGGAAGACATGTAGGCTTGAGTAGCGCACAAAAATCTCGTAAACATCCATGCTCTCCAGCAACTCTTCATTGTCCATGATGTCAGTGGCCATTTTGGTACGGGTGGCCATGTAATCTGCATTGTAAAAACAGGCCTCCTCAAAAGCATGCCGGTCAAAGCGGCCATCTCGGAGCGCCTCTGAGGAAAATGACGATGCTGCAGAAGGTTGCTGGTCACGATACACTAGAGCTGGGCTGTATTCCTGGAAATGAACAGGGAAGAAGACCTGCCAGTTACTGATGGCGTTCATGCGGCAGCGGTTTAGGAAGTCACCAGTGACCTCGGTCCAGACACTGGTTAGGAAGAAAAGGGTGTCCACTGGATGCTTCTTGGAGATGATGTCCATCAGTTTGACCTGTGAGGGAACCTCTGTTTTGACACTGATCCATGGGATCTTCACGTCGCTGTAGCGTTTCTCCACCTCGCTAATCATAGATTTCACGCTAGCGAAGACATCAGTCTGGCTGACCCTCTGTGCATCGAAGGGGTCATACACAAAAAGAAAGGTCAACAAAGCATTGTCCCGTGTGTCCAAAGTGTTCATCACATACGTGTCCAAAAAGTTGCCTACGAAGTCCTGATCCCGTGCTGTCACCGGAAGGATGACCTGTACTCTCGTTGCTTCGGTTACATAAGGCATTGGAATGATCTCTATGGCACTGAGTGGCCTTAGCAAGCCCACACGCTTGGCGATCACCTGACTGTGGCCTTTTTGTGTGAAGGCCTGAAGGGCCAGGTCCAGAATATACTCCATGCCACGTGTGGGGTCAAAGCGGCGGTAGCCGTTCAACAAACGCTGCTTTCGGAAACGCAGCTGTGGTTGGTAGCGCTCGTTTAAACGTTCCACAGCAGTCTCCAAAATGGAGTTGACATCTGCACGATCAACTCCACGGAGCTCACACTTTGGGGAGCTGTCGGCGCAGGAGAAGATGTGCTCTTCTGTAAAATACTCCCAGTTGATTACTTCGAATCGAGTCTTGGGATGGAAAGGCGGGTTGACGCCAATAGGCCAAGTGGCTCCTGCTTTGCCGTCCGGAGTGAGCTCGCTCAGATTGCTGATTTGAACCTGTGGCAGAGTAGACACAGCATTAATATAGATTCACTGTTTACACCCTGGTGTGGAACTGACTTCTAATCTATAGCTAATAAATACATTTTAATATTTCAATAGCGTCTCTCTTTCTGTTCTCTATGGATTACATTCAAACGGTTGTTTTAGGCAGCATGCCCCTGACTGCCCCTGGGGACCATTTGCCACCACAGCCAAGCAGTGGAATCTTGGAAACAACCATGGCTCTTTCATTAGCCATTAAGAGACAGACAGGAGAAGAGAATCCAAAAGAGAAAGTGTAGAAAGATCAGAATAAGCTAAACTAAGAAACCATTAAAATAGAATGAATCTATTTTCCCCATCTGATCTTCTTTATACAGTAAAACTCTAATTTCCAGACTAATGGCTGAGTTGTACCTAATGAATGCCGCTATACATGCTCAGCTAACCCTATGCGTGCTCAGAGTGTTATCTGGGCTAGACGAGGCATGTGGAGAGGAAAAAAAAAAAGACAAAAATGCAAGTGCTATTCACAGCAGATGTTCGAAAAGTAGAGTTTAATGTGCACGGGTCGAGCATGTTCTCTTAGCAATATTTAAATGATCCTATATCCTTTTATTCACATCATGAACTCACAACCCTCTAATCAGAAGTCCAACATCTTAAAGACTGAGCTACTTCCATTGGATGGTAAGCATCTTAGCGTTGAGATAAATACTAACAACTAAAGAGTTGATACGGATAGGTCTTGCACACGGGACTCACGGAAACAGCCTCGTTGCTAGGATTAAAACTCACAACCTTCTGATCAGCATGTGTTTTAATAATGCAAGCTGCACACCTGTAGCTGCTGTATTTGGCCGTAGGTCCATTCCAGCTCAATCTGACTGTAGCGTTTGTGTAAGCGATACATGAGAGCCGGCTCTGAGACTGGGTGCACACTGAAGGCGTTCTTGAACTGGATGCTGTCCTCTCGCTCGGGGTCTGCGTTTTTCTGCAGCTCAAAGTAATAATAGGTCATCTCCTAAAAGCCCAGGAGATATAAACGGAAAATGTTATTTATTCATGAAATAATATTCTACCAACTGCTGTGAGTTAACACACTGCTACAGTATAGATATGGATGGAATAATCAGTGCTGTCAGATCTGATGCCAGAAGGGTTTGATTATCTTATATACAGTATCTATATAGAACAGGAAATTCACAGAACATCACAGTACAAAAGAAGTGGTAAATATGCCGCAATGTTCATAACATTGGCATCAAACTGAGAACATTGAGAACAGCATTCTTCCAGTTAAAATGTCTCATGTCAAATTGACACATCTGAAAGTTACATGATGGGAAACGAATGTTAGAACAATATGTGTCAAGATTTCATGAGGAATTGAGTTTCACCTGGTGCTTTTCCATGCAGCTCAGTCCCAGGTAGTCGATAATGCAGCGACCCAGCCACTCATCAGGCCTGACGCTCAGAATATCATTACGGCAAGAGTCGAGGTGTGGCTGTAGCCGGGCCAGGAGGCTCCGTGACAACAGGTATCCATAGCCGCCGTGGCAATAGCGAGCTCGCTCTTCCCCGCCGATAAACTCTTCAGCCCGGCCCATATAGAGATCCTGCCCCGAACTCAAATGCCCCACTAGGTTCATGATGCGCTCCGCCTGTGTGTACGTGTCGTCCTGGGCCAGATAGAACCAGTCATATTCGTTGCCATGGTGCTGATGCAGGTGACGGATGGTTTCGTACATGAGCCAGACGGGTCGGTCGTCTCCGTGAGCCACTACGGTCATGCCGTGAGGCAGCTTTGCGCTGCGAAGGCCGGTGAAAAAAAAGGTGCGGTGGAAGCGATGGGCTACTGTACGGTTCACCGCCACGGCCAGCGTGTTCAGGGTGGCACGCGAGGTCAGGATGCCCACCAGGAGGCGCTCACGGATGCCAAGTTCAGTGTGGATATAACGGGTCCTGCAGCAAACACAGAGACATGACACATTTGCTTGACTAAAGTATAAGAGGGATATAAAGTTTACAATGTAAGTTTTTTTTCTCGTTTATATTAAGTGGTACACATGCCATTTCTTTCTCCATATGATACCAAATGCTGTATCACACCACTACCTTTTTCTGAGCAATCGATTTTAGGATTTTAGAATTATTAGCTCATTTCATAACCATGTCACAACTTTAATGAACAGTGTTCAGTGAAATGTAAGATTAGAATTAGAAAAATTCTAAACAACTGCAGACGAGGTGCAGACTGTATGAAGAAATCATAAATTTCAGAAGTCTGACGCTTGAAATTCTACATACCTGGGAAAGGAATTTGAACAGTAGCTGTATTTTTCTGCACTCCGGAGCAGCAGTGCTCTACTTCACACCTCAGTAATATTACACAGAATGCTTTTATCTCACACTTGGTTTAGGAAATGTGTCTATGATGAGAGCCTTTTTTTTTTCTTAATTATTTTCTTAATGTAAAATAAATATCCTATTATTTAAACCACTGCCTGATTATTTAAAATAATGCATATTACCTATTTGTTTTTCTCCATTTACTTCTGAAAACGAGTTCTGGGAAAATCAAGGCATTTTTCGAGATTAGCCTCCGATAGTTAGCTTTACATTACGGTACCATCACATGCAGTATACGCGCCTTTAAGTTCTCACGTTTTTTTGTGGTCCAGGGTTTTTTAATTGCTGTTTTGGCAAATATGGGACTACACTAGACAGGAAGCCACTGAGCAGGCGAGGGTTAGGGGTCTTGTTTAAACCTCGAGCAGTGAAAGAGGACTACTTCACAGAATGACCTGGGTAAACATCCTGTGTTCAGACATTATGCGATTTCAAGTGCAGTTTTTACAGTAGAAGGAGTATCGAAATTCCAAGTTCTTACGACTGCAGAAATAACAACAACAAAAGATTATGCAATTCTGGCACAAAAATATGACCGAGCTTCTGTAACACCGTAAACACCTGCAACTTTATTATTAACCTCCTTCAGGTTCTGCTTTTCCTCATGCTTTCCAAAATTGATGTCCAGTAGCTGTTTCTTTCAACCTCTGATTACGTTCGGTAATCCAGTTGGTCTTAAAAAAAAAAAAAAAAAAAAGAAAGGAAAAGGAAAAAAAAGACAAATCCACACAATGACTTCTCACATAGCTTTACTCACCTGAGCACTTTCTTATGAGGCTTGCTGGGATCTTTATGGTAGGGAACAATGCGAGGTTGGAAGTCCTCGTTCCTGTCCCCTTCGTCCGCCCTCTGGGGCTCTCCGACACGGGTGCCCTGAAGAAGTCCGAGACGCAGAGGATCACTGCACACTTCATCCGTGTCCCCCTGCGTCCAGGACACCATAAGCAGGCTGAGACTGCAGCCCAGAGAAAGACCCAGGATGAGAGGCAGGGCAGGCCGGAAGATGGTGAGGAACGGAGACAGACGCATGATTGACAGTCAAGCTCTAAGAATGGATCCTCTGGAGTAGTCTGGATGACAGAGAGGGGGGGCAGCTAAGGCTCTCCCAGGCAATCAAGTCACTGTACTGAGAACTGCCTTGTGAATGAGATGAACTGGAAATAAGGCAACATCTTGTATTCCTAACTGAGAACCATTACATCATGTAGACATGATACACAACCAGTGTGTAGTTTCTTATTCAATCTTATTAAAACACGGATCCCTTAGTAAAAACGTGTCTCTCTTCTTCCTGATTTGAACCACCCATAAATGGAGAAGTAGCAAATACACGTCGCGGCTTCTGCAAGTTACACGAGTAAAAAACACACACACACACACACACACACACACACACACACACACACACACACACTCCAGCTATCCACTCCTTGTTTTTATATACAATACCCAGTATTCAGTCCCAACCATCTTTTCTTAATTTCCGATTGAAAATCATCCCAGAAGTCGGTTTCTCTCTCTCTCTCTCTCTCTCTCTCTCTCTCTCTCAGCCAGTAGCAGCTTTTCAGTCGTAATCATGTACCGTTCACTCATCACATCATCACGATCTCTGTGTCCGAGTCTTTATCTAAGCTACAAACCAACTAAAACAAGCAATAAAAGTAGGGCCGGTGTAAAAACTCCAAATCAGAGGCGATGTTAGACGACTTGAAGAGAGAGAAAAAAAGAAAAACAAGGACGCTGCGCGTACAGTAGACCTCCAGAAACAAGAAACGAACACAAAGGTTCCGTGCTCAATTTTACTTCAGTATGCCTCTCAGGGAAAAAAAAAAAGATCTTTTATTTATTATATATATATTTTTTTTTTTATTTTTTTATTTATTTTATTTTTTAATACACCGACATAGATGTTGTAGTTATTATAAAGTAATTACAGTAAATAAATAACTACAGCGTCCAACTACCACACTGCAGTGTACCAGTGAAAAAAAATTTCATTTTTAGACTTTCGTTTTTTTATTTTTACATTTAATGCTTTGTAATTATTTAGTTATTACTGTTGAAAGACACAGTCTCCAGTTTCATCCTGGGGTGACTTTGTTTTGGTTCATGCTCATCCCTTGTCCAGACAGGTTCCCTCAGGGTTTATACATTTCCTCCCACATCCCCAAACATCCATGTTGGTGGACTGGCAACGATTGATTGTTTCTACATTTTCACCATGGACATGTTTGCTGTGGTTGTACTCTGAGTGGGATTGTTTCCGGCACTGGTTACCGACTTACTTAATTCTGTGGAATACAATTTGTTCATTATTTTGTTAATATTACATGGAAAAGTGACAGAGGAGTGCAATACACTTGTAATTTTAACTCACTGTACATTAAATCAGAGAAACTATTACACTGACCTGTGTATTTCATGCATCATTATTATTATTTATTATGTATAAAATTGGTAATGTGAAGCACTTTTTGCCACTGTTTGAAAATAAGAGCCTGGGATATTGGGAACTGTGGCATTGTTCTAGTACATGGAAATATGGGAACTGTGACAGGTAGTATCGAGTTTGGTACTGCGGCGCACTTTCCAGTCCACATGACTACTCTCACAATTACCAATTATTCATGAAAACCATGTTTTGTTTCTAAACTGCCAGATCTACAATTCTCCAAACCAGGATAAATCAGGTAATAAAGATGAATAAATCACATAGGCTACAACCAGTGTCCTCATGCATGTATCAATATGTAAGACAGTTTCTCTAATAAAATGGCTATTAAGTTTACATACAACCCTGCTGAAAACCCCCCAGAAAAAATACAAATAAATACATCATAGAAATTCTAATGACACAATTTTAATAGCAAATACCATGCCAATTCATCAGCTGTCAACCCTTAAACATTAGAATTGGGTAAAACTATTATCAAAAGATTATGTAGCATGGTTGTCTGCATCATTAAATCATCACACTTACACTATTGAATTGTAGAAATTCATTTGTATCTGGACGCTTCATTAGTGTCCAGCAGACACAAACATAAGAGCTATATGTGGTCCGTAATCAGAATCAGAATCAGGTTTATTGGCCAAGTGTGTTGACACACATAAGGAATTTGGTTCCAGCTGTTAGTGACTCTCAAAAGTACAGACATAAATAAAACCTATACATGACAAAACAGACAAGACAAGACAAAAACAGACTATACAAGACAATACAGACAATGTGAGACAGTATAGACAGTGTGGGTATAAATAGGGATACAGCTCAGTAATGTACATAAAGTGTGAGAGTGCATGGTAGTGCAAATGACAGTATTGTGTGTCAGGTATGATAGAGAGTTTACTATAAAACTTTGTACAGTATATAGCAGCCATAGTGTGTGCAACATATACAGATAATGTGATGACTGACAGTTCTGTGCAGTACTTAGATAGATATGAGCAGGGAATATAATTATGGTCAGTTGTTAGTGAGGGTGATTAGAAATGAGGAGGTTTATGGATGTTCACTAAGGTTAATGATGTTCACTAGACATAATAAGCCACCAATATGGCCATAAATGTGTGCACACCTGACCATGACACCCATATGCTTCTTGAACATTCCATTTCAGATTGAATCAATTTGTATTGCTCCTTTACTCTTCTCGGAAGGCTTTCCACTGGATTTTGGAGCATGACTTTGATGATTTATGATCATTCAGCCACAAGAGGATTTGTGATGCTCAGTGAGGAGGTCTGGAGTGTATTCTGTGTATTAGTTCATTCTGAAGATGTTCAGTGGGGGTTTAAATGTGCCTTTATGAAGCTCCCCGTGGGCCATGTCATAGTGGGACAGATTTAAGCCTCTTCTTCTTCTTCTTTCGGCTGCTCCCATTAGGGGTCGCCACAGCGGATCATCCGTCTCCATACCACCCTGTCCTCTACATCTGCCTCTTTCACACCAACTACCTGCATGTCTTCCCTCACCACATCCATAAACCTCCTCCTTGGCCTTCCTCTTTTCCTCCTTCCTGATGGCTTCATCCTCAGCATTCTTCTACCAATATAACTCATGTCCCTCCTCTGCACATGTCCAAACCATCTCAATCTCGCCTCCCTCACCTTGTCACCAAAACGTCCTACATGGGCTGTCCCTCTAATAAACTCATTTCTAATGTTGTCCAGCTTCGTCACTCCCAACGAAAACCTTAACAACTTCAGATTTGAGCCTCTTCTAGTGAAGGGAATTTGCAATTCTACAGCATGTGAATATATTCAGACTTGAAGACAGCATAGAGTCCATTAGAACCAATATAATTCCCATTGCAATTATTACAAATGCCTTCTCAGGAAATTCCTATTCAAGGGAAGGTGAAAAGTTCATAAAAATGACTAGGAGTGTCTGTGGAATGAGCCCAAGTGGATAATAAGTGTGGTCCACTATCACTTTTGAAACACCTGATCATTGAGAACGTGTGATTTATGGAGAAATGGAGGGTTTGCATCCATGTAGAGATGACATGTGCTCCTCCCTGACAGAGGAGGAGGTTTGCTCATGTCCTAATACGGCCTGCTGCCTGCTGCTCTCAGCTAAGCTACAGCAGGTCTTATAGACACTGTATAACTGTCATTAACAACCTTGTTATAAGGACACTACTTCACCCGGATCGTTATTTGCTCGGTATGTAAAACGTTATATAAATAGTTTACGAGTTGACATCTCTTTTTATTTTTGTATTGATTTCAGTAATATCTGAACATTGTGATATATGAGCGGTGTAGTTCATGCAAGAGGATACAACAGCAGGGATTTCAATGTTTAGTTCACACCATTTTATTAGATTTCTATAAATTTTTTAGATGATATATATAAAATGAGGATATCTGCTAGATGTGCTACTTATAGGAGCCACTTGCTATCATGATGTTCCCGGTGGTAACACGCCGGTCTGTGCATGCAACGTTATAGTGATTATGGCGTGCATGCATAATAAATATTGTTGATATATGTCATCATTATTTGTTAGAACTAATGCTAAATTGCTACTGGCTGCTGTTACAGTGTTGACACTTGGATGAATTGGCTAGCTTGGTTAATGCGCAACACATATAACATTGTGTCCAAAATAGTATCATGGTCCCTGATTCCTAGACCCTCTAAAGTGCAGTATGTGAATGCAATGTCCCCTAGGTTAAAGAAATGCATTGTGGGATATCATAAGTTGGTCAGGATGCTGCTGACTTTGCTATGCATGGGAAAACATTCCTCCCAAAAACAAGGCACTCACTCATATATTATATATATATAT